>APFE030030057.1:90045-219030 GCA_000404065.3 Pinus taeda
GACTAGCACTGTTACATTTTCAACATATCCAACCTTAAATTTTCCTTTATAATGCCACCTTATATGAGTTGTGGCGATGTTGGCATAATACTACTGTACATCATTCTTATATCTAAGGTATAGTTCTCCATCCCTTGGATCCATTTATTTCAGTTTGACCCACATTGAGAAGGCATGCCAAATTTGCTTAATTGTCTGCTTCTATATTTTGCCCTCTTAGAATATGATAGAAAGGCTTCGTTCAAATGTTGTATAGTGATCAAAGAGTCTCCCAAGATTACCATTTAGTTTCTTTAGCCAATATTATGTCTAATAATAAATGACACATTTATGTTGGGTTATTGGTTTTCTTATCCAGGAATACTTGGTGACTATTTTTCTTTCCACTTAATTATTGGTCTTCTTATCCTGGAAAAATTGATAATTAATTTTCTTTCCAAATTATTTATAACCCCTCGGCCTCTTGTCTCCCCTCAAAAAAATAAATATATTTAATAATGATATGAAAACTTAATTTCTTTATATAAAAAAAATATCAAATAATATTAATAATAACATGAAAATTTAATTTATTTTTTTATTATAAAAAATATTAAATAAATATTACTAATATATACCAATTTAATTTAATTTAATTTATTTTATACTTAGAAATATTTATTAGAAACTAAAAAATAAATAATAAATGAAAATAATAAATTGATATCTTATTATAATATAAGTACCTTTTCGAAATGGTGAACCCATATTCCAATATAAAAGGCTATTTTGTATGAAATAAAGAGTAACAACTCATGTTCATGTACATGTACATGGATAAGCTATACTCACTAGATAAGGTTATTTTGTATAATTTATTTTAAAATGTGGCATTTTTACATCTTTATCCATATTTACATCTAAAAGTTTGGTTAGATATTATTGGGATATGTGTTTTTTTTTTTAATTTTTAGATATTATTGGGATATGTGTTTTTTTTAAATTATACAATAAAATTTTAGATAAGGGGTAGTATTAACATGGCTAGAGCTAATGGGCATATTATTGGGTATTAAATGTCGGGTTACATGCGTCCTCGATAGCCCAACAACGCGCGTGCGATGATTTTTATTTATCTAGTCACTGCGCGCTTGTTATCAGGCTATTATCGAGCTATAGAGGGTGCATGTAGCGAGGCATTTAATGCCCAATGATATGCCTATTAGCAAGAGGTGTTAATGTGCATGTAGCGAGGCATTTAATGCCCAATGATATGCCTATTAGCAAGAGGTGTTAATGTGCAATGCACATTAACACCCTCAGCCCCAGCCCCACCCTCATATATGAGGGTGGGGGTGGCGGGTGTTAATGTGCATATATAAGGGTGGTGGTGGCAGGTGTTAATGTGCATATATGAGGGTGGAGTGGCGAGTGTTAATGTGCATATATGAGGGTGAGGGTGGCGGGTGTTAATGTGCATATATGAGGGTGAGAGTGAGAGTGGGGTGGGGGGTGAGAGTGGACAATGAGGGTGATGAGGGTGGGGTGGGGGGTGACAGTGCATCCCCACCCTCACCGTCATATTAACAACATTGAATGGAGTAAAATTTGCTCACCAATAAAATAATAAAATACTACATTCTGACATTCTTATCCATATCTACATCTGAAATGTTCGTTGGACGTTTTGGTACATTTTAGAAAATTTGACGAGGTCGGTTTGAATTTTTGTTGGAAAATTGAGTCACTATTGATAGAATCAGTACTCTGATACATTGATTTTAGAAATCAAATTGGCAATATGCACAGTTAGCTAGAAGTATTTGACTGAGTCTATGGAACTCGACAGGCATTATCCTTATCCATGTCGAATCGGATAGACGTGGACCCACCGGGCTCTAAAAACTTGATGGAGTTACAGTGAGGTGGCGGTAAATTTGAAAGAGCTGTTGTCAGGTTCGCACTTCCAATTTGATAATGTTTATAGAGATATATATACTCCCATGGAAGACTCAAATCTTTCATATGGTTTCGCCATAAAATTCTGGAACAGAACATGATTGATTTCTGGAACCGAAATATCGGCAGCAGGCTTGACTCAGCTGGGATGCAACTCGTCGTCCCGTGTTGGACTTCATTTTCTTTGACCTTATCTGATGACACGTCTGTAAATTTCTTTCGATCTTATCTATGATGCATTGGTAGTAGGTACTGTTATTATAATATGTTGAGGGCTGTGTTGGTATCAAGCCGTACCATTTGTGAATGACAGAATAGTTTTCAGAATTATCATCATCTTTGAAGTGTATACATATACTCTGTTTTTGTCTTTGTGACATTCTTTGCTGATATCTGCAATGGGCGATCTTGCAAGGGAGTCATCAATAGCTGGAGCTCAAGCTCCTGATTCTGATGGTCAAAAGAAGGTTCATGGTGCTCCCCACTTGAGAGAATACTTCCAGGACATACCCAGTTTTACAAATCCTCTTAGGCATAACCAGTATTTTCGTCCCATTGAAGGGTTTTTTGTGACAGAGGACGATATGGTTATCAAGAACATTGATGTGGATATACAGACAATGGAGACTCAGGTGCTCTATCACAGAGCAGGGCCCCGGTCTGAGGTATGTTTTAATCCTGATGAAGTCCGTGCTGCCATTGTTACATGTGGGAGGATTTGTCCCGGCGTTAACACGGTTATAGGAGAGCTAGTAGATGGTCTCTGGTACCAGTATGGAGTAAGGGATATCAAAGGGATTAAGTCTGGCTATCGTGGGTTTTACTCATCAGAGCCTGTGGCTTTGTATCCCAAGTTGGTGAGTGATTGGCACAAAACAGGGGGGACAATGCTGGAGACCTCCAAGGGGGGCTTTGATTTGCAGAAGATAGTGAATGGGATTGAGGGCTGTGGGTTTAACCAGGTGTATATCATTGGTGGAGATGGGACTATGAATGGTGCAGTGAAGATATTTGAAGAAGTCAAGAGGAGGAGGCTCAAGGTTTCCATTGTTGGGATCCCAAGTTCTGTGGATAATGATGTGGGGATCATTGATAGATGCTTTGGTTTTCATACAGCAACAGAGGCAGCTCAGAGTGCTATTGATGCAGCCCATGTTGAGGCCGAGAGTGCCACTAATGGAATAGGGCTGGTTAAGTTGATGGGTAAGAATGCTGGACACATTGCACTGCATTCAACTTTGGGTAGTAGGGATGTGGACTGCTGCCTTATACCTGAGAACCCATTTTATCTGGAAGGAGAAGGGGGGTTATTTGAGTTTTTAGAGAATAGGTTGGCAGAGAATGGACATGCTGTGCTTGTTGTTGCAGAGGGTGCTGGACAGCATTTGATTCCCAGGGGCCCTGAGGAGAAGGAGATGAGGGATGAATATGGGAATCCTATTTTTTCAGATGTTGGACCATGGCTCAGAGATGAGCTGAAGAATTGGTGGAAGAAAAATCACTCCAATGAGCTCTTTACACTGAAGTATGTTGATCCAACTTATATGATCAGAGCAGTCCCTGCTAATGCTGCTGATAGTATCTACTGCACTCTGCTTGCTCACTCTGCCATCCATGGAGCCATGGCTGGCTATACAGGTTTTGCTGCAGGAATGATAAATGGGATCTATGCCTACCTTCCATTGGATCGGGTGACCGCTACTCAGAAATTTGTGGATATAAATGATCATAAGTGGGCTTGGATGATGTCTGTAACCAACCAGCCAAACTTTTCTGGTCTTCCAAAATCTAGAAAGATCTAGAAAGGAGGGATGTTTCTCAGCATTGTTTGGCAGGTCGGATGCATGCCATTTTAGTTTATAGCTAAATCTCAGAGTTCAATATTTCAGCGCAGAGGCTACTAGCTAATTTATCTGTCTATTTCTCCTCTAATTTGTTTTTTAGGAGGGTACTGTTGGACAACAAACCTGAAGCGGTACAGCTGGACATCAAACCTTGTGGCACTCTGTTTTGCTTTATTTATAGATAAAGCTGCGCCTGATTTTTGTGGGAAGCTGTACGTTTCAGCTATCCCATATTTTTGTGTATATATTTTTGATGTGTAATAAAGTGCAGCGCTTTAAAATTTGTACTTATTCCACTTTCATTAGGTGTATATTTGCATATATGCTTTCTCTGTTGGAGGTGGTATTTTCTTTTTGATTTTTTAAACATGGTACAAGATTACCACCGGGTTTAAATTTTTATGAGTGGGGTTGTTTACCGGAGTTTTTTTAGTATGTAGTTCATTTAAATTTTGATTTATTATATGTCAGGAAGGATTAAAATTTTGAATGAATAATTTTTTTTATAACAATTCTTTTTAATATTTAATATCCGATTTTAAAATAATTTTTTAGTGGTTTAATTATTTTAAAATATTAATCTCTGGATTTAAATAAATTTTAATTATTTTCAATGTTTTACCTATATAGCTTGTTATATATATATTATATTTTAAAGAAAATAATATATTGTAGTATATTTAATTGAATTAAAAATACAAATTTTTGGTTGTATAGCAATTAACCTGATTTCATAATTGGTATTTTATCTTAACATTCAAGATATGTTTTAGTCATACTTTTATCTTAACCTTCAAGATATGTTTTAGTCATACATAAAGAAGAAATACCAACTTGTTACTGGAAAGGAAAGAATAAAGAGATTAAAGGAAAATACTGAGGATAAAACACAATTGCAAAATTCTCAACAAGTACACATGCAAATAGCCAAAGGTAAAGATACATTTGCAGTGATACATAAAGAAGAAATACCAACTTGTTACTGGAAAGGAAAGAATAAAGAGATTAAAGGAAAACACTTACGATAAAACACAATTGCAAAATTCTCAACAAATACAAATGCAAATAGCCAAAGATAAAGATTCATTTGAGAGCAGATCTCCTACAGCATTATGCTCCTTGTAATAGTGAAATCCAAAGATCATCAAACTGTTGTTGTAATTGTGGGTCGTGGGGTCTTCCTCTTCCATGATTCCAAGTGAAAGATTATAAAATTCACCTTTCCTTTGAACCAGTCCACTGATAAACATATAGAACATTATTACATATTAAATGATTATGTTGTTTAATTATTTTACATTAGGAAGTTTTTGACTAAAACCTTATGAAATAATTTTTGGTTAGATTTTGTCTTTTTCCCTTGTTTAAAATTCATTTTTGAATGCTTAGCATTGAAGAAGTTTACATATTAAATTTATAATTCCACTCTAATTATATAAAGTTTATCTATCAAACTTGTTATTTTAATAAATACCAGAAAAAAAGACAAATTTAACATAAAATATTCCAAAAAACCTTCCAAAACATAAAACAATATGTTGCAAAATATTTTACCAATCAATGCATTTGGCTATTCACAATGCAATTAGAGTATCAGTGCATTTGGCTATTCTTAAAAGTGCATTTCATGTTTATCAATGGAATTTTACCAATCAATGCATTTGGCTATTCACAATGCAATTAGAGTATCAGTGCATTTTACATTTGTTTGAAGGATACTGGAAGATGACAGTGTGGAACAAGGCAACATGGAATGGAAAAGGGCATGGGGTATCATGGTTTCAGTAAGGGAGAAAGAAGGTTGTCTCATTCAGTTAGAAAAAAAGACTTGAATAAGGAATTCATTTGGTTTAAAATATTAAAAAATGGAAACCACATCAGAATTGCAACATGCTATTTTGCGCCGCCGGTTTAAAATATCTACAAAGGTAGAGAGGGCTTGACCACAAGATCCATTTGCAGCCTTAAAAGCAGATATTGCAACCTATTCGCATCTAGGTGAAGTCCTTATAGTGGGTGATTTCAATGCTAGGACTGCTAGTGAGCAAGCTAGCATTCTTTGTTGTAAAGATGATTGTGACCCTATTTCTCTTACAGAAGAAAGTAATCATCAGTGGGAAATACTTTCAGAGGACAAGCGTTGCAATCTCTTTGGTGAACAATTGCTTACTCTATGTGGGGCCTTTGATTTAATCATTTGTAATGGCTTGACTAGATGGGCAAAGTCCGGTAATTTCACTTGCAATACTTACAATGGAGCAAGTGTGGTAGATTATGTAATTTGTTCGCATGGTTTGCGTGAGAAAATGGAGGAAGTTTTGATTGGAGATTAGCTATGGGACTTGAAATCAGATCACAAGCCAATTTATTTATGTTTCTCTTGGATTGGAAAGAAACAATTAGAGTAAAAAATTCAGCATGTCCAACAAAATCTCCCACAGGGCAGAATTATTTTGACCCCAAAAAATTGTAATACCTTCAAAATGACGCTAGAGAGACTCTTCAAGAAGGAGAAAATTACAATTCACAACCTTCATAGTCATGAATTAACACATTTAATTCAATGCGCACTTGCTAAGTGCAAAAGAGAAAAAATTAAGAAGTCTGAAACAAATTACTTTCCGGTTAATGCTTGGTTTGATGAGGAATGCAAAAAGGCAAGGACAATATGGAAAGAGTCAAACAAGGATAACATAAAGCTCAAAGCTTACAAGCAATTATTAAGCAAGAAAAAGACCGATTTCATGGTTTCAAGGAGGGAAGAACTAATCTTCCTTGGGAAAAATAATCCCAAATTATTTTGGAAGGAGCTCAAACCGAAAAAGATACAAATTGGAAATAATATTACAGCTTCTAAATGGTTTGAATATGCAAGACAACTCTATGACCAGGTTCCCAAGGTTGACCCTCCCCCCTTGGTCAACATTGATACTGAACTCTTCATGGTATAAGAGGTAGAGATGGGTATCAAGAAGTTGGGCGTTGAAAAAGCAAAAGACTTATTTGAACTCCAAGCAGAATATCTAAAGTGGGGCTCAAAGATTCTTGCACCTCACATTACAACAATCTTCAACAACATCATACAACAAGGGCTCCCCACAGATTGGACAACTAGTCTGGCAATACCTCTTTTCAAGAGCAGTGACGTCAATAATCCCTCCAATTATAGGACCATCATGATAAACCCTTTGTTTGCAAAGCTATTTGGAAGCATGCTAGAATGTTAATTAGCAAGTGGGCAGAAGAAAGAGATAAGCATGCTAAAGGGACAACATGTTTTAGACCTAAACATTCCACAATTGATCATTGTATAACTTTAAGGCACATCATTGAAAAAGTCCGTGAGAAAAAAGAAGAAGTTTTTTGTTTCTTTGTTGATTTTAGAAAAGTGTTTGACTCGGTTCCTAGGGATAAGATTTGGCACAGAATAGAGGAACTTGGGGTTCCTAAACATTTGAGAGCAATCGTGCATAGGTTGTATGAAGAGGTGAAAGTCAAAATTAGAACTTCAGCAAGCATTTCTGAAAGTTTTAGAAGCGATATCAGGGTCAAGCAAGGTTTCCCATTGTCTCCTACCCTTTTGGGTTTATATATCAACAAGCTTGAGGAGTGGTTAAATTCGCAAGGGGGTGATGGTATAAAAGGTTTGTTATAAGGCTTCTTTTGTATGCATATGCCCTTATTCTGATTGCTAAATCGACTCCTGGTTTGCAAGAGCACTTACTATCCCTTGAGCATTTTTGTAGAAGTGTGGGGATGCAAGTCAATATCAAAAAAATGAAAGTAGTGCTCTTCTCTAAGAAAATAAAACATAACCAACATAAGTTCTATTTTGAAGGCAACATTCTAGAAGAAGTTTTAGATTACAAATACCTCAGAATTGAATTCAACAAAAATCTAAGCTGGAACGGTTGTAGAAAGAAAACAATTTTGGGGGGTTGGAAATCATTTTATGCTTTTCAAAATAGGTGTAGAGAGGCAGAGTTATGGGGCTAGAAAACCACTCAAACTCTTTTTGGGCTTCTAGTGATTCCGATGATTCTCTATGGTTGTGAACTATGGGCTAGCAGTACATCTGACATGCAGTGGAGACAAATTGAGAAAATTCAGAAGTGTTTGATTACAAACAAATTTAATATTAAAAGTGCAGCTCCTTATGATATCTTGTTAAGTGAAACATGGACTGCTCCTAGTGAAGCAATTGCTATGGTGCGAGTCACAAGGTATTTAAAAAAAATTGAGCAAATGGAAGAGGGTAGATGGCCTAAGGTTGTCTTTAATGATAGATTGTGCAAAAGCAAAAAAACTTGGATGCGGCAAAATAACAAATGGTTTAGTAAATGGGGTATTTGCTTGAATGCGTATCCCATAAACAATAAAGAGATAAAAGCTTTTGTTATGGAAAAGTTCCACAAGCGTACTTGGGATAAGGAGCTAGGAAGAAAGAAAAATTACTATATTGAAGTGTTTAATCCCACTCATACTGCATACATAGAGGTCAATATCTCTTGGAGAGCCAAAATTCTTATTGCTCAGTTAAGGACTAATTCTCATCAACTCCGATGTGAAACAAGGCACTGGAAAAGGCCAAAGGAAGTGTGGGAGGAAAGAGTGCATTTTTTGTTCTTCCAGAAAAGTGGAAAGAGAAAAACATTTCATTTTAGAATGTGAGGCCTTCAAAGTCAATAGGGAAATTTATGCAGATACGTTGGCATCTAGCTCTTGGGATAATCTATTTAGTGAGGGGTTTGTCGAGAAGTTTGGAGCATTTATTTTGAAGCTTCATAGAAAAAGGGTTGAATACATCAATCAAATGAAGAAGCAATTTGTCCCATAGGCTATCTTTAGCCTCGTGCACGTTAAAATAATTTCTTTCTTTCTATTCATGAAGGGTCTTCAAGGTGGTTTTGTGTAGACATTTGATAGTTATACAAAGGATTCTTCATAATTAATGGTTAGAAGGTTGGTTGGGTGTTTTGGAGATTTTTTTTTAACGAGTTGGTTTTCATTCTCAATCATTCAGGCAGAGGCAAATATTTTTCATTCACAGTGATAAGAGGGACAGAGAGGTTTTCAATGAGAAAGAAGAAAGAAGGGCTCATATACAGAAAGATCAAAGTTAGATAATGGGATTTGGTAAGTTATTGTAACACTAGATGAAACATAGACTGACAAGCATATCATTTTGATATTTTTGTGAACTGTATTGGCTCAGATTTTGTAATCTCAGAAAAACTCTTGAAGCTTGCATGCAATGTTTGAAGACATATTTTAATAAACTAATTTGGTGCCCTTTAATTGTGTTGTATATGCTTGCTTTCGTTTCTTTGTTGTGTGCTCTTAATTGAATTTCATCCTCATAGGTGGCATGCACTCGTGTGGTATAAAAGTAGGTTTTGTTCCTTGCATGCATGTGGAGAGTGGTTCTAGTAAAACAAAATATCGAGTAGAATCATTGAGGGGTGAAAATAGTGTCAATGGGAAAAATTGCTCATTAGAACTGTAACGATGGAAACTTCACTCAAACAACAATATGACTCATGTGACACATAAAGGAATATTAGTGTGGGGTCGATGGAAACAAAGGAATTGCTAATGAAATTACCAATTTTTTGTTAGCCATTTTTTCTAGGATGAATTCCATGGAAGCAATGTAGGGAAGAGGAACTGCAAGATATCTTAGTGATGCAAGTATGATGAGCAGGTCTTGAAGAAGCCTAGGTTTCTATTGTTGCAATGTCTAGCACCTTAGTTGAAAGTCACACTAAGTAATCTAGATTGAGAGCAACAATGGGAGAGTTACCATTGTCAGCTCAACAACAACTCTCCTATTCCCGTGCTTTATGTGGTTGGATACAATCCCCACAAAGGAGACTTCCTTAGTAGATCTTAGATATTAAGTAAACAAAGTGGGCTAGGCTAAATACTCCTCTAAGGGTTGTACTACAAGATTCACCGAAGGACAAATATACAATGATTAGGGTTTTGGGTGTTTTAAGGTATAGTTCCAAGAGAGCATATTCAAAAGTCCCTATAGTTAAATCTAAAGGGCTTAGTTAGGCCAAAAGTAAAGGGCTTAGTTAGACCAAAAGAGTTTCATATAGGCACTGAAACACATGCAATAATGAAAATATACTTTGTTATTATAAAATAGGCTTGATTACCAATTTATAGAATGTGAAAGATTTATAACAACAATAAAAAAAGAGCCTTAAATCTATGGTAAATAAGTGAGAAATTAGAGTTAATCAGTGAGTTAAGAGGAGAATAAATTACAACAATTTTCAAAACACATATAACAAGAATAGAAACCTTAGATGTCGGCCCTAATTTATGGTTGAAAAATGCATGTAAAATGACATTTAACTTTTCCAAATGAATGCATGCAAAGTCTAATCCGAGGGTAGTAAGGTGTAAGGTAAACAATACTAAAAATGTAGATTTTGTTGTAACTTAAGCCTAATTTGGATGTGCACAAGAGATAAGACTAGTGCCTTTCTCAATCAAGGGGCTAGTGGAGTCTAGGGTTATAAACCTATGGAAGAGGATCGATGGAAAGCTTCAAGATAAGAAAGGAAGCTACAATTAGGTTTTTCAATTTCTTGAACCCTAGTATCCTTCTATCTTATTTGGAGATTGAAAGCAAGGAAGCTACAATTAGGTTCATAGCTTCCTCAAGAGAAATTTGATGAAAATCTTGTTTAAGGAGATGTTAGAGCCATAAAATATCAACAATACTTCAATGAAAATCAGGGTTGCGGGGAAGTGCCCCCCCTGCCCCCTTTCCCTTGCACCCACTCCTGAAGCGCACTCTGAATGAAAGTGCTTACGGAGTGACCCAAAGAGTGTGATCCCAAATCACTCTCGCCAAAGAAAATTCACTCCCTCCCTAGTGCTCTCACTGGTGGTTAAGATTCCCAACCTTAGCAATGTTGGCAATCAATGGTAATGTTAAATTCTTAAAGTAAAAGTGACATTTCCTTTATCTTTCATTTTCATTCTTTTACTTCAATTTCTAACATCACCATGAAATGACTTGATGTTTTAGAGTAGTTTCAACCTCTTTGAATTTCATATGGAGAAACTAGATTTTTAGATATCACTCAAAATTCTAGCAGACTTCATGGTTTTCAGGATTTCAAGATTTGGGGGACTGCGGTGTTTCCAATTGATTCTGTCATGTGTGAGGGTATGAGATTGACATTTGATCATGAGCATGAAGCTATTTAAGTACCTTGATGTTGGTTTCATTGATTGTTTAACTTTGTTGATGTTGGTGGTATTGCTTGTTGAACTCCTCTACCGCAACCTTAACTAAAATGTACCCTTCACTCAAAGGAAAATAATTGGTTAGGTGTGCTAAGATTTTTCTATCATATTATACGGTTGAGAAGATGAACCATTCACTCAAACCAAAGCCATTGGTTAGGCATGTTAAACATTTTTAATTTCTACCATATTATAAGGTTTAGCAATCCAACTGTGAAGACTTTGAGCTAGAAGATGTTTATGTACCTCTTGATGATGATCCTCTTTCTAGTAGTGTTGTATCAAGGATGAGTTTCATGAGTGATCATGAATGATCATGTTGATCAATGATTTGTAGTTTTGATGTCTAGTTTTGTTGCTACTACTACTACTACTGAGGTTGCAAAGGAGTCTAAGTCCTTAGACTCTGAGCTAGATGATGTTTATGTAGCTCATGTTGATGATCCCATGGTTCAAGTGGAAAATAATTATGACAGTTAATAATTATTTTTCTATCAATGGTTGTTAAAACCATGGATAATGCATGATAATAAACAAAATAAATCATAATATTAATGTGAGAATCTAATCACATCATGATATAATTTTACCATCGTAATTATGATACTCACCCATGGTATTTACCCATGGATTTTGTAAACCATGGTATTATAATTTATTATATTTACTCATGGTATCCTAATTTATTATATTTGCCCATGGTATTTACCCATGGATTTTGTAAACCATGGTATTTGAAAAGTAATAGGAGACATGATTCTCAATGAAAGATACCCATAAAAAGTATAGATATTGAAGTGGACTAAATCATCATTTTTCTCATAATGTAGTCTCATAGTATTTACCCATTTTAATAAATATTTGAGTTTCTCTTGTGTTATTTTTCTGCGATATTTCTCTTATGCATTGAGTTCTTATTATAACGTTTTTATACAATATCTCTTTTACGTCTCATGCCATATTCTGAGTTCTTATTATACTATTATTCTGCAATATTTCTCTTAAGCATTGTGACATATTCCTTTTCCATTCATGAAATTTCCTTTGTTAAACAACTTGGATTACAATGACATTAATGCATTAGATCTCACGAGAACATTGTAGCTTAAGCCAAAGTAGCATTGGGATGGGTGACTTGTTGGGAAGTTTTACTTTTTTCCTTCTCGTGTCAATATTTAAGTCTCATTCCTCCAACGATCTAGATCATCCCATGTCTACTAGATTATTGATGTTATATGGTTTAATCCATGTTTTTGTGCTTTTTATAATTCACCATTCTACAAGTTTTTGTTGACATATATAAATCAAAATATATAAAAATAAAAATCACTCTCGACCAGGAAGCTTCTAAAAATTGTTGCTCCCCGCTTACACTCCCACTCTCACTTCCAAGCTGTGTTTCTATGTGTACCATGGGTCTGAGGTGCTGACCAAAATCATGGTAACTAGTTGATTCTAATGATGCACCATGGGTCAAAAAGTACCAATTAGAATTGTGGTTAGAGATACAGACTAGAGTTATGGTGACTAGTTGATGTTGTAAATTTCACCATGGGTCAAAGTTGTTGACTAGGATCATGGTAATCAGATGATGTTGATGTTGATGATAAATGATGAACCTTTTCATAGATAAATTGTCAACAAGAGAACATCTAGATAGTCAGTATGAATAGCTTTCTAGATAAGAGGGAGTGTTGAATTTTTGTAGCTATGGTTGGTCTTCATAATTAATATTTTAGCCCTTAGAATATATGTAAGACATGTTCTTCATGTCGGCTTTAAAAAGAGGGATTTTTGAATTTTTTTAAATATTGAATTTATGCCTCCAAAAAACAAGGTTGGCCCCAATTTGCTGATTCGGCACAACGCAAAAATCACATCGTATGGAGCACTTTTGTTCACTATAAATAGGCCACTCGTCCTTCTGCTCTTGTGGACGATGATTTCTCTAAGGAAAAATTTGCTTTGTTTTCCCCCATGTGGGTTTTCCTAGGGTAAATTCTTATGTCTCTTATTGATCCTACTGGCATTTTGTTTCTACTATTGAGAATTGTGTAATTACTTTATGATGAATGTGAATGGAAGGAAAGATTAACTTAAGAAATCATAAAAAGTAATTATCAGTTTAGAAGACCCTTCAAAAATAAACAGCTTGAACACTTCCACATGCTAGGCACAACCAATGTGGAAGTACTTGTCTGAGCTACCCCAAAATCTAACAACACGATTCAAGCTTATGTTCCTTACCCTGCTGTGAAAGATTTATTGACTCAAAACAATTACCTAGGATCAAGAGGGAAGTGATTTAAAAAATTAGGACCTAGTGATTTAAAAAATTATGACCTAAACATATGACCCAAGAAAATTATCAAGGGCCAAGATTTAGCCGAAATGTTAACTAAGAGAAATATGAGAAACTTCAATATAGGGGAAGAAGAGCAAGTTTGTGCCACAACTATTGAGTTGGAAGGTGATGAATGGTATTCCAATATTATATAATACTTAAGAAATTTCTTTGCCCTTCTATAATTGATAGACCATAAGAAAAGATCTTTAAGATTATGAAGTATTGCTTAACTTAAGATGGATTGGGATAGAAAAGCCTTGATGGGGTAATCCATAGATGTGTTAAGAAAGAAGTTGATAGATTGTTTAAAGAGTTCCATGTTGACTTTTATTGGGGGCATTATGCTGCCAAAACTATTGCCCATAAAATTCCAAGGGTTGGTTATTATTGGCCTACTATTTCAATGATAATCATAAATTTGTTAGATCAACCATGCCAATTGTTCTCCAGAAAGAAAATATTACTCACTCTTCCCTTGAAGTTTGTTATCATTGAATCACCAATTTAGCAATGGGGAATTAATTTCATAGTTGAATTCAAAGATAACTCTAGTAATGGTCCTAAATAGATTTTAATATCCATTGATTATGTAAACAAGTGGGTTGAGGTCATCCCCACCAAAACGGCTACTCATTAGGTATTACTAGATTTGTTGGAAGATTGTATTATTACAAGATTTGGTATTCTTGTGAAAATTGTGATTGAAAATTCTAAAGATTTTAATTCTATGGTTGTTGCATCCTTATGTTGTAAATATGGCATTGCACTAGCCCATTCTTCAAAATATTACCCACAAGGGAATGGTTAGGATGAATCAAGTAATAAAAACCTTTTGGCAATTATCAAAAATACTGTGGGCAATAATGAGAAGAGTTGGGATAGCAAGATCAAATATGCCCTATGGGCTGACCTCACAACTATCAATGCATCAACAAGATTTGTATAAATTTCTGAATAATATGACACTTATTCACAGAGATTATCCCGATTATACACTAATTGAGGAATACATGCATAATGCATAACCTCCTCTACGTTGATCATCAATTTAGCAGTGTTAAGAAACATTCGCATGCGCACATTGAAGCATCAATCACACATATCAACACAATATGTCACTGGGGAAAGCATCTCGCTAAAAACCCCAAACTATTTGTATATTATATTGATTGAGAACATGTAACAATAAATATTACAATACTCCTCGCAAGTACTCAGTACTATCTCCACCTGTTACACACAAACTAGCTCAGATCTGAATCAATCACAGGTTCAAATCTCCTCCGCTGCTTGCCTGCCTCCACTGCGCAATCTTGCATGAGAATGGATGAGAATTGCTGAACCAAACTCGTATTTCCCTTGTGTAACACTACACAATCCTCATTGGCAACTCAATCCCACTGATTGTGCAAGTCACATGCACAACTATAGTCACAACTAACAGTTGTCTTGCCCTTTCACTCACCTCTAACTATTGTCTCCACTGAACTGTCCATGCACTGAGTTAACTGATGCATTCTTCAGTTGCTTTACGAGTTAATAATTAGTGAATTAATTAATAACTAATTCACACCACTCATCACTTAGTCTATTGATCAGTTAGACTAAATACAGCTAGTTCAACTAAGTCAAACTTAACACAACTCCATGAACTCCTCATTCAACTCCACAGAACTCAATCACTGAAGTTCTAA
Organism: Pinus taeda; assembly: GCA_000404065.3. Taxonomy (NCBI): domain Eukaryota; kingdom Viridiplantae; phylum Streptophyta; class Pinopsida; order Pinales; family Pinaceae; genus Pinus; species Pinus taeda. The sequence continues at coordinate 105,138 of APFE030030057.1, forward strand.
CTGAAGTCCTTCATGCAATAGCTCAAGTAACCCATAAGAACCACACATTTCCTTTTGGCAGCTGCATGTGCCACATCCATAGCTCGAATTGAAGTGCTCCAAGAGAATAAGATAATGTTTATAGTCCAAATATTATTAAGAGCTAATAATATTTGACTGTTCTATTTTTAGCCTGACAGTCTAAAAATAGACTCTAACCATATGTCTAAAAATATAGGTCCATCTATTTTTACCAACTTGACCAATCATCCACAAATAGCATCCTGCAACTCATAGACCATGATCCATATGTCTAAAAATAGGCATAGTCTAAAAATAGACTTTGCGCCAAAAGCCTGCGGGACCACTTAGTGAAGGCGAATTATTTTCACTAAGCTAGATCATCTTGTTGCATTTTCAACACTCCCTCTCAATAAGATATGGATTATCAACAACCCCTATCCTGTCTCGGTGGTACTCGAATTTGCTCTTGGTGAGCGCCTTCGTCAAGATATCAGCATCATGATCCTCCGTGGGAATATATGAAAGTAACATGATTCTCCGCTGCACACAATCTCTGATGTGATGATACCTGATGTCGTCCATTGAGCTTCCTTCCCAATCTACATCCGTGAAGCCACATAGCTTCACCTCATCCTCCTATCTTGGGACAATCTCCCATACACTATTTCTGACAATCAAATCATACTCTTCCACCATGGCATGTACCCATGCGGGATCCTCCATAGCTTCCTCGAAAGAGGATGGCTCTGTCACGACACATTTGCTCATAAGAGCCATGTATCCAGTGTACTGATTAGGTGACTGTCTTTGTCTGCATTGTGTTGTAGGTGGTCCTACAACCTTCTCTGCATCTTGAGCCAGTCGCTCAGCTTCTGTAGTGTGCTTTCGCCCTCTGATGGTTGGCGCTGCATGAGTGGTCTATTCCACTCCATGAACTTCATCTTGTGGCTGATCCACGTCCTGAAGCTCATCCTTAGGAACTAATAGCTCCTCATCTACATGCAAGTGTGGCTCCCTCTCAAGCAAACACTTCATGGCTTTCTCCTCCTGAAATTTTGTATCCCATCGCACAACAGTCTTGCGATTGTCTGGAAAATACACACGATAGTTGTGGGGCATATTAGTGTACCCCACAAATATCCCAACCTTTGCGGTCGGCTTCAGCTTCTTCCTGGAATCCTTCGTCACATGCATGTAAATAGGAGAACCAAAAATCCTCAAATGGGAAATATTAGGCCTCTTACCAGAATAAGCCTCCTCGGGTGTACTCATGCCAAGTATCTTGTGAGGACAACGGTTCTACACATATACTGCAGTATTGCATGCCTCCGCCCACAAGTGAAGGGGTAGGCCCTGATCATGCAACATTGCCTATGCAGCACCCACGATCGTTCTGTTCTTCCGCTCAGCAGCCCCATTCTGCTGTGGGTTATGGGGAGCTATGAGCTCTCTTCGAATCCCTTCTGCATTATAGAAATCCTTGAACTCGCCAGAGATGAATTCACCACCATTGTCGCTCCTGAGAGCCTTCACCTTCTTCCCCGGTTCCTTCTCAACCAGTGCTTTGAACTCACAGAACTTTGAGTATTTCTTGCTCTTCTTCTGCATGAAGAAGATCCAACACTTTTGAGAGAAATCATCAACAAAAATCACATAGTACCTGTGCTTTGCTGTCAAAGCAACTGAGAAAGGTCCACACACGTCTGTGTGAATTCTCTCAAGGATCGTCATGGTGCGACTATCCTTCTCCTGAAAGGTGGCTTTCACAAACTTTCCCAAAATACACCCCTTGCACTGATCTGACTGCGTAAGAGTGCCTTTAGGAAGCCCAGTAGAAATTTGCTACAGTATCTTCAAGGCTCCATGGTGAAGGTGGCCCAATCTCCGATGCCACAGCTCGTAATCACCCTGGATCACCACTCCTTCTGCCTTGCATGCCATCACTGCGCAACCATCTACATGCAACTGATAAAGGTTCTTGACTCGAACCCCTATCTTCCGGGTTTTTCCAGTTGTCTTACTGTGTAGGAAAGCCTTTCCTTTGCTAAAAACAACATCATATCCCTTGTCTTCTAACATCGCCACAGAGATAAGATTCTTCTTCAATCTTGGAACATGCATCACTTCCTTCAATACGAAGGGTTTACCAGACTCCCTCTGAAAGGAAATGGTACCAATACCGGTCGCACTATATCTACCATCATCGCCCATCTCGATGTGCACTCCAAGGTCTTTCTCATTCAGATCAGAAAACAAATCTTGATCTCTTATCATGTGAAAAGACGCACCACTGTCCAAGAACCATACTGATCCCATCACACTTGATACCAAGCATGCGATCAACGAAAAATCCAACTCAAAATGCGAGGCTAAGGCCTCTCCCACTGTAGATCCAGCAACTTGCTTATTTTTCTTCTTCTTCAAACAATTTGTGGCATAATGTCCATGCTAGTGACAATGAAACCACTTCACCTTGGACATGTCCTACTTCTTGCCTTTCGCATCGGAATGAGAAGCTTTCTTCCCCTTCTTTTCTTTGGCAGCCAAAGCGCAATTTTCTTCATCAGATGCCTTTGATGAAGATCCATCCCTGGTATTCTGCCTGATCTCCTCTTACACAAGATCCGACCAAAGTCTCTCCCATCTTGGCAATTTCTCCTGACCATTGATAGAGTCCTGATAGGAATGCCAACTCTTTGGAAGACCAAGGAGAGCCAAGCTCACCAAGTCCTCATCATCAACAGTCACCACCACACTTCCCAGCTCATCCCGGCATTGGGTGAACTTCGTGAGATACTTGGGCATACTGTTTCTGTTCTCACACTTAATGTTTCCGAGTTTATCCTTGAGTGCCAACTTTCTTTGGTCGCTCTTGCTTTGGAATAGATCTGTCAACGCTTTCCACATCAAGTATGGAGAAGCCTTTCCATGGAGGCTGGACACAATGTGATCCCTCACGCCCTCCAACAGAATCCTTCGACACTTTGCTATCTTCTTTTGCCAAGCCTTAGCTTCAGCAACATCAGTAGGTTTTGGGACATCCACATCTACGAACTCCTTCAACCCATTGTCGTCTAACTCCGCCTCCATCCTGTCCTTCCATGCAATATAGTTCGAGCTGCCTTCAAGGGCATACTCCAATCGCAATCCGTTGAAAGAAATTTCAACTTTGACACCAAGAAAACACTGCTGCAAATTCGAATTCCACTAGCTCAAAACTCAACCGCTTTCGATCTAAAATTCGTGAGAACGAAGTATTTCTTGTACAGAGATCGACTGTATGGGCATTCACCGTATATCTCACGTTCCAAAAGAAGGATGAATCCAGAGGCTACCTGGACTGATTACAGACTCTGCCTAAAGAAATAAAACTTAGTCACTTCCTGAATAATAGATCTGATGATCAATCTTCGCTTTGATTTCCTGTAGAAATTTTTCTACAAATCAACCAGCTCTGATACCATGTAAAAATTTCTAAATAATATGACACTTATTCACAGAGATTATCCCGATTATACATTAATTGCAGAATACATGCATAATACATAACCTCCTCTACGTTGATCATCAATTTAGCAGTATTAAGAAACATTGGCATACGCACATTGAAGCATCAATCACACATATCAACACAGTATGTCACTAGGGAAAGCATCTTGCTAAAAACCCCAAACTATCTGTATATTATACTGATTGAGAACATGTAACAATACATAGTACAACACTCCTCCCAAGTACTTTGTACTATCTCCACCTGTTACACACAAACTAGCTCAGATCTGAATCAATCACAGGTTCAAATCTCCTCCGCTGCTTGCCTGCCTCCACTGCGCAATCCTGCATGAGAATGGATGAGAATGGCTGAAACAAACTCATATTTCCCTTGTGTAACACTACGCAATCCTCATTAGCAACTCAATCCCACTGATTGTGCAAATCACATGCACAACTATAGTCACAATGGATAGCTGTCTTGCCCTTTCACTCACCTCTAACACTTGTCTCCACTGAAATGTCCATGCATTGAGTTAACTAATGTATTCTTCAGTTGCTTTATGAGTTAATAATTAGTGAATTAATTAATAACTAATTCACACCACTCATCACTTAGTCTATTGATCAGTTAGACTAAATACAACTAGTTCAACTAAGTCAAACTGAACACAACTCCATCAACTCCTCATTCAACTCCACAGAACTCAATCAGTGAAGTTCTAACTGAAGTCCTTCATGCAATAGCTCAAGTAACCCATAAGAACCACGTATTTCCTTTTGGAAACTGCATGTGCCACATCCATAGCTCGAACTGAAGTGCTCCAAGATAATAAGATAATGTTTATAGTCCAAATATTAATAAGAGCTAATAATATTCGACTGTTCTATTTTTAGCCTAGCAGTCTAAAAATAGACTCCGCCCATATGTCTAAAAATAGAGGTCCATCTATTTTTACCAACTTGACCAATCATCCACAAATAGCATCCTGCAACTCATAGACCATGATCCATATGTCTAAAAATAGACTTTGCGCCAAAAATAGCCTGTGGGACCACTTAGTGAAGGTGACTTCTTTTCACTAAGCTCCATCATCTTGTTGCATTTTCAACAATATTTAGTCCTTTTCAACTTGTTTATGGAATGGAAGCGAACCTCCCAATCCATTTATAGCTTCCTTTGTTATAACACCTCAAAGCTTGTACGGATCAAGAAGATGTGTAGTCTAGAATGATCAAATCATTGAATTAGATGAATCCCAATGCTTGGCTCTAGACTAATTGGGCAAGAATCAAGAGAAAAGAAAAATCAAATTTGATTAAAAATGTAGGCCTAAAGAATCTTAGCCAAAGACTATGGTTCTACTATGGGACAAAATAAAGCAGAAGCCTGGGATTCATAAGAAATTTGATAAGTTTTGGATGGGACCCTACAAAGTGATTGACTTGATGGGTGTTAATGCATACTACCTTGAGACCCTTGAAGGAGAGTCCATTACCTTAACTGTGAATGCCCATATCCTGAAGGAATACTTTCCTAGTATATAACTTGATGTATCTTAAAATAAGTAGTTGCATTGCATTTGGTGTGAGCATCCTACTTGCTGCACTTGTCATGCTATCGTGTTACATCATATATAGATTTTTCTCTTATTTGTCATATAAACACAAGGGTAACAATCAACACCATGTACACATACTAGCAAACAAGTTGATTTGAGTGTGTAGGTAATAGGTCTACAAGCCTAGGATTGTTGGGGTTCTCTTGAATTCCCTTTCGAGCATATGGATCATGCACTCTACAGTGAGCACATGTCCTGAGTTGGAGCCAGATGTTACCCAAAAAAATGGGTAAACCCATAGGAGAAAACTTTTTCTCTTATATTGGACATCCAGATAGCCAACAACCCTACACTTTTCTCATTAATGATGATATGCCATTTTTCTTTGCCATCGGTACCAATCGTGCATCTCTCTGTGAAAATTTCTAAATCTAACAAACCAGAAATCCTACTACAGAAAACTGATTTACATCACCTACTTGTATTCTTCATTTAACAAATTATTTTCAGAAATGTTCAAAAAATATTAACGTAAATACACTGCAGTCTACACCACTATACAAATCAAAAATTGAAAAATAAATGAGACAATCATGCAAAGGACACACTTATTTTTGGAATAAATGTCTCCAAAAAAACCCAATGCGGGAAAACCGGTGCAACAACTCTAAGGGTTTTCTATTATTAAGCAGAAGTTCTGAATACAAATGTTGGTTGCCCTCCTAACAAACTAGTGATAGAGAAATACAATGGTGGAGAACTTGAGTGAGTTTTAGCTCACTTCACCCAACAAAATCTAGCTGATCCGGTAGCAAAACTGGTTGGCCCTAGCTACGAATTCGCTACCCCTTCGTAGCAATTGCATGGGCCTACATGGAGCTCTCTGAGGCTCTGTGTCAACACTACTACCCACTGCGTCACCTTTTCCGGTTGTTCCAACAGTTTTTGGAAGCTCCTCGACTTTCTGCGTGGAAGGCAGTTCTTCCTTTGCATTGGCCCTCCTAGCTCACCGTCAAGTTGCATGAGCCCAGACTAGCCCAACGTCAGCTCTGCCGGCTACTGCGCTACCTCCAAAAGGTTCTCTCTACGTCTCTGTTTGTATTCCTGAACTATCACTACCCCTCAGTTGCAAGATCTCCCCAATCGATTTACCTCTTGAGAACTTCTCACCTCAGAAAATCGATTTTCTCAATCTCTCTGTGTGTATTCTCTAATTGACTCCAAGCCTTCCTTTGTACTTTTCTTGTTGGAAAATCAATGGTCGTGATCTAATATCTAATTGATAGCTAGGATTAAATTAGGCTTGATCCTCGTCTCTTAGAAGCTTCTCACCCATATTTTCATTAATACCCATTAATATTTTAATTTTCCTAAGTTTAGACTTAGGAACCCCATTAAAAATATTAATTATTTTAATAAAATACAATTCACGTGGAATTTCACCAAACAATTTCTGGGTCTTGGAGATCACATGCATTCTATCCCCTCCACAAAATTTTGGAGCTAGAGCACATCCGATGCTATCCAAAAATAATCATTCTCACTATCTGACATTACTCTTAGATGAAGGTGAGCTACCACTCAATAGTTACTTTGACCATTTTGCAATTGAGTTCTTTTACTTGATGTTTTGGGCATTTTAACATGGATAAAAGGGTGATCTATATATTGACCAATATTAACTATAAATATTTTCTCTCACCTTACCAGGGGGGTTAATCTTTAACCCTAGTCCAGTGGGACCTCCTCTGAGGCCTTACGGTCATAGGAGGGGCACTAATTGGGAAATTTTGATTGAAGTAGCATGTACATTACCATTTCCATACTTAACATCATTCCTTTGATAGCATCTCCATCTTTTGGGATAACTGCCACTGGATCATTGGGATTTGGCACTCACATATCCACATCCTTGAGTCGGGTTGGAAACCTTTACCCTGAAGGTTGATGCAACTAAAAGAATAAAAGAGGATAAGATGATCACAACAAAAGAAACAAAAAGGTTAAAATGCAAAATATGCTTGGGACAAAAATTAACCCATTGGAAAAAGTGTAACATGAGCTCTACCCCCCCCATTAGCCATCACTCAGTTCCGGAACACTTGATGCTACATCTCATCATAAGGAACCCTTGCATGATCTAACCTTGATGAGTGAGAAGCTAAATCATCTTAAAGGGTAAAAAATTGTTATATCATAAAGAGCAAGCTTTGATCCTTGAGTTATGCATCATTAAAATCATTGTCTATAAGTTGTAAAAGGCGCACCAGAGGAGTGGAAAAAATAGGCCGAGGAAAGGAGTAACTCATGTGTCCACAATTGATCCCTCCATTACATTTATACAATCAAGATGTGGACTTTCATTAGCTATTATTATAACCATCGCACTTGGTCATGAATTTTTTCCCCTTCATTGCCACCTATTCTTGTTGGGTTGTGTTATATTCTTTCCACATAGTTAACAGGGGGTTTGAGGGGTACCCGTAACCCCACTTTATGGGGTTCAGGGCAGCGGCCCGAAAAATTTTGGTTTTGGACCCTATGTTAGGTTGGGTAGACCCACCTATGGTTTTGTGCATGATTTTCGCACATGTTTTGGATGCGATGGTTTTCGGTCCATAGTATTGGATGCGATGTTTTTTGGTCCTTGTTATTGGATGCTTCGGCATGTATAAATATGTATTGTAACATTGAAAGGAATATAATGAAAAATCAAGCTGGTAGTCCCGGTTTTGGGATCCAGGGGAAAATCTCTGTGCATATGTGTTTTCTATGTGTTATGCTCTCGCATTGTTTATTTTTCTGTGATTTAGAATTCGTATGCAGGTAATTTCTGTACGGGGTTAAAACCTACAATTCTCACTAAGTGCCACCTCCCCTTACAAAGGTAGGGAACACTTTTATGAGACTTCATCTAGTTAGATATTTGAATTGGTCCTAGTTTCAAGTATTAATATGCCCCTAACACTTATGTATGATCCAATTAGATGCATCTATGGTTTTAGTCTCTAATGAATGGTTTCTTTCACTTGAGTTTGAGATGGTTTTTCCAGGTAGTTTTGAGTAGTTGAGGCCTTAAGGGCACCATAATTCACTCCTACTCTACATAATGCCCAGGCCATACTACACATTAGGAGAGCATGATGATCTTGAAAATGTTGTGTGGCCCTTATTTAGCAAAGAATTTGGAATTTAGATGATATTGGTAGCTGATGGACACCCTAGAGAACCCTTAAACGCCAGAACACTGAGCCTCTCTTTCTTAGTATTAAGGATTATTGATGATGTACTAATGGACCCAACATGCTCTTAGGTTGGCCTTGACACTACTTGATGGGACTATATTGATCTAGAGCCCAGCTGAGGATGATTATCCCCTAGAACAATTAAGGAGGCCTTCTTACACCTGATGGAGCCCCAATGCTAGAGAGAGAGTAGATTGTGTTGTCTACTTGGCACACATAGGGATGACACTGGGCACCTAGAGTTGAATTTTGGACACATGGAGATGCTTTGAGGCTTGATTTGAAATCCATTCCTCAAATTAATGGTTGATCATGATTCTTGGAGACTCATTTATCCCTTCAAGTGCACTTTTGGAGAATTTTGAGCCATAAAAGGGCATGATCTCATCCTTACAAGGGGCTTACTGGTCACACGTGTGGACATTTATTGGCATGTTTTGTTGGTTGAGCTAGTGGGTTGGCTTGTAACCCATTTTACTTTGTTTCTACTCAAAATTAAACTTGTTTTAGGGGCTTTTAGTGGATTATTAGAGGCGATAGATCTATTATAAAAAGAGGATCACCTATTTTCATTTGTAATAATCACGCTTGAGGATTTTGGCCTCTTTAGAAGAGCTGGACTTAGACTATTTGTATGTCGTTGCTTGGGGAGATGTGATCTTATGTGGATTTTTGCTATTGGAGACTTGTTTTTGTGTTGGAGACATCTTTTTGGGATTGAAAGAAGGCATGTTCTTGAATAATGTAACACACCTTATCCCAAACCCCACCAAAACACTGGTTAAAAGGAGGTGGTTACTGTGCTGACTCAAGTTCCAAGGTACTATTACGGAAATGGGGTCTAAAATTTTCAATCTTTTCAACTAGATTAAAACCTCAATTAGACATCATCGTTGCATTTGTCTCGTCAAGGTGATTATGGTGATATAATATTTTACTTCAATTTGACTTCTGAATCAAGAGATATGATCATTTGAATTTATAGCAATTAGAAGGCGTTACGCCATCGACCTAGCCATGTGGCACCCATGTGGCTATCCAAACTGGTGCCACTAAGCAATGGTGTACTATTTTCCAACCTTTTCATGGTTTGGGTCATCACCATTAACTAGTGTATATGTATTATATCTATATATATATATATATATTATATATATTATATATATATATATATATATATATATATATATATATATATATATATATATATTTCTCATGCACTCCTACAATGTATTATTATACAACCATACACACATATTATAACAAATAGATGAGTTGTTAATTGCCGAAATTTCCCCATGTGTATTTGTTATTTAAAGAAACTCTCTATCCACTCTGAACAAATATTATTATATAAATATATAACAAATTGACAAACTATCAACTGTTGGCAAACCTTCCATTACCCAAGTTCATTACCTCGACCCCTTCTCGCTTGTGCACTTTACATTTGCTCCGGGGCTGGTGTTCCAAGCTGACCTATAAGGGGGGTCCACTTGTTCACCAATGTATTACTTGTCGGGCTCACATGTACACCACCATAACTCGGGCTTACATCATCCCACTCCTTTTAAATGAAAGTTTCCCCTTGAACTCTCGAGGAATAGCCTTCGGGCTTAGGTGTCTTGGCGGTCCCATTTCCACGTGTGGTCAATATTCCCAGTTGGTCCACTGGGTCAAACCCTCACTTAATTGCTCCTGCTGATAGTCTGGTGCTGAGTCAACTTGACTCTCCCTGGAGTGCTACACATTAGTACCTCCAAGAGAGGGACTTTGGGACATAGATGTTCTTGTCGATTGCTACTAGATTTCTTGTATAAATGGGTCCCACCTTCCACTTCCTAATGTTGTGATAAGCCTTTTCGTATGGGATTTGGTTCTTTCATCGGCTAATGCATGACCTCCACATCATCTCGACCTACTCCTCATTAGTGACCTTGCCATGCTACTCTGGTCTTTCTCTTACGCGAACTTTTGTGGGCTTCCAGGATGTAACCTTTGGCCTTACACGTCGCGGTGGGTCTGCTCCTCTGTACTACTCGCACCCTTACGATTGTTCCATGGCACCTGGTCCTTCGATTACTTGAGCCTACCTTTCTCCTCCCTCTAGATGTCATCCCAGGTTCTTTCTAAGCCGATGTCTCTAGCATAATTGTGATAGGGTTTGATCAATGCATTCACTCAGTCACGTCCATGTCGACGACTCTCCTAGGTCATCCCGAGCACGCACTTAGAACAATATTTCATGAGATTTCAGGGACGTAACCTCTAAGCTTACATCATCTTTGGTTTCCCCTTGGCCATTGATTTCTCTTGCTTATCCCTCATTGTTCATGATGTTAGCTCCTGCTCCTGATTACACATTGCGGCCATATGGCTAACAACTTGACCATCAATCCAACCTCCATGCGGCCTAATAGATCTCACCACGGTCATTAGGAAAGGTTACGAGGGCTAAGGGTTGAGTTATGTTTAACGAGAAGGGCTACAATAAAGTTTCACATTGCACTAAGGTGAATTTGGTTGCACATAAGGTTAAGGGAAATCAACCCTAAGCACATGTTTGAGTATAGCTAGTCAAAGCCATGGTGGTTTTGCCCAAACCTTGGGCCACACACACACACACACACATATATATATTAGCTCTTGAATCCATTTGTTTTCAGAGGAATTTTCCTCCTTCTTGCACATATTGTACAGGTGGATTGTGTGGTTATTCCATCACACAGTCTTGAACCTAGAGGTTTTATAAAGAATTATCCCACTTTAAATTATTATCAAAGTTGAGTTGAGGGAAGCACCTTTCTTCCATACATTGGAATCAATATATTTTTGGCAGTGCGTTCTCCCACACCAATACACATTCTACTTCCCAAGTGCTACCAACACTCACATGGGTGTGTTAAAACTGAGCTTAAAATACCTGAGCATACATACATACATAGATGCATATATATATATATATATATATAGTATTATATATATATATATTATATATATATATATATATATTAATATGTATGTATGTATATGTATATGTATCACTCTATCATGAAGGAAATCAGTGTATCCACAATGACTAGAACCATTCATCAAAGCTCAGAACCTTAGGGCTCAAGAAAACCCAATTTCTATTATCGCTATAGCACCAAGAAAATAGGCAATGTAGAGTGCTTATGAATGAGAACATAGTTCTCATCGTGCCTATGACATGAATGTGATTATGTCCAGGGTTCCAAAAGCATAATGTCAGGTCATCAAGCATACAAAATAGTTTCATCAACATAAAACAGAGGAGAAAGGCTTTACTTGAACAACAACAATAAGATAGAAAGATAGACCCAAACCTTGGGCATTCTAAATGGAAACCTTGGGGAGGCCACCATATGAGGTAACCAAGGAAATGAGGCCCGAGAAGAAGAAAGAGACCTTCATTATTCCACTTCAGAACATAGACAGTACTAGAAGGAGCTTTCAGTACAATATGAAAGGGGTTTTCATGTTGTTTGTTGTGATGAGGCAACCAATGAAAACACACTATTTTGATTAAGATTTAAGCTGAGCGCCCCGTTGTAACTAGCTTCTTAACATGAATCTATCACATGGTCTCAACACCTTTCAAGAGCAATGTCAACCAATATAGCAGTCAACTGCGTGAACAATAATCATGCATATCATGTGAAATGTCTTATAAAACAATAGCACCATCCCAATTAGAAATGTAAACATATTACATTGTGATTAAGGAGCTTAAGAAGCACTTATCTTAAACATTACAAAACCGTTCCAACTGAGAGTGGGACTTCAACTCTCCACCCAACCATAGACAAACTACAACCATTATTACTTGTAGCTATCATCCCCGAGCCAAATTCCAAAGTTTGAGGTGGAGTTCCTTCAGAGGGAAGACTTCAAAGAATGAAGAGCTGAAACAAAATACCACTAGGCTATATTGCCTTAATTTCGAAGGGCAAGCCATTGCCCTCTTATTGATTCTTATTCCTAACAAGTTTTTAAGAGAGTCCTTCAGTTGATTTTTACCTTTCTCTAGCACTTTGCAATGCAGCTCGTGATGCTACCTTCTTTGCCTCTTATTCAACAATTCTAAAGTACCACTATCTATGCCCCTCCCACAACTTTTGCGTGGTAGGAGGTTCACTCCCTCTACGTATCTATCCTGTGTGTGCCCCTCCAAGAGTGCATGTATCTCTCGTTGAATATTCTTTGGGTCCTCCCCTTTTCCATCCACGAGTAACTACTCTTCTTCTCCACTATTTCATAGCAATCCCCTCATGAGCAACACAACCCATTCCTCCTTAATGTTTTTGTCTTGTTTTTCTTACTAAGGGAGTCAAAGGACACCTACCCCTATTTCTTTTTCTTTTAGCTAATTTATGGCACAATCAACCTACTCAACCAATTAGGACTGATATTTAAAATAGCAATTTCCTCGAGCAATCAATTACCTCAAGACATAGAATATGTGTCCCTCTCTCAGCCTAAAATAATTACAATTATTTACAAGAGAGAAATATTAACCAGGGGATATCATAGTCCCCTCCCCCTTGAGGGGAACATTGTCCTCGTTGTTCAATAACCATATACAACAAATCATACTTAACAAGATTCGTAATGTTTCATGGAGCATTTAATGTTAAGCTCTTTACAACATTTAAAGTACTTTATGCATTTTCTTCAACCATCAAATAAAAGTATGATAAACATTAAGTTATAATTCAACCATATTTCAAGGGTCCTCCTTGCAGTATTTGGATGCTTTGGAGATGCCTGATGTTCTCTTTCTATGGAGTGCTACCTTCCTCCAATGTCTAGTGCTGCTATCTTGAGCTTTTTGTTACCTCAATGAACAGTTCTTGGCTCATTTTTTTTGGGCACACCCCCAAAGTACTTTCGACTCCAATCAACTATGCTCATGACTAAGAAACCTAATTTATTTTCTGGCCTTCCCTTCTCTACTTCTTAGTCCTTTGGGCCATCCAATTTCTCCCTCTTCATGTAGTAACTCACCTTCCAAGTTTTGGCATCCACTTCTCTGCTTCTTAGTCCCTTAGGTGACACATCCCTTTGTTGAAGAATCTAGGGCATGCATAATTAAGAAAATTATTTGTTACATGATAACAATTTGTGAAGTGTTTATGCAATTTTATCTTAGCTTGATGTTTACTTCATTATTAGCATGTGTATGTTAGCTTCATCAAACTACTACCAAAACAAAAGAGACAAGAACACACATGTTTGGCTTTTTGCTAGGGCCAAAACCTCTCTCTCTTGGAGAGGAGAACCCATGCATAAATTCTTCTTATAGAGATTCCATTGACGAATACCAAGACCATGACCCTTGCCACTATCTTCCTCTTCAAGACCAAGACATCAACCTTCTTCCTTACCATTGCTAAGATCATCATCATCACTTCTTCTTCCACTGATGTCATCAAAGTTGCACTACTATTTCACTTTTGACTGAGATCATCCTTGTTGCTTTCATCAAGACCATAGATGCTATATCACCATTTCTGCAACATGAATGCCTTCACAACATCACTGAGATATTTATTACTACCATTACATTATGTCAACGAGGTCTTCATTGAAGTCTTCATCATGATGATTGTTACATTATATCTTTATCATCATTGTATACTTACTGAGACAGTGATTCTTATTACTGCTTCTCATCATGTAACCCTTGTCATTGTTATGATTTCGAGACTATATCATTCCATCATCATCAGTATGCTAGAATTTTAGTACTACTTCTTCTTATTATACATAGACTGCAATACTGCTCCTTATGCTGAGACAGAGGGATACATATAGATTTGAGTCTCATTGTGATGTATTCATGATCCCTCTAAATCATTGTGATCATCATGGAGATTGTATGTTGTCTACTACAGAAATACAACTGAGATTCATATGCGAGATCAATTTGTCTTTAATGTCGAAGTCATCATGAATATGATTTGATAATCACACTATGAGTGATCTCAGTTAAGAATTATTAATTGGAGGTATTATTACAGACTCATATGTTGGTGTGGGTTTCTATGTTATTTAAGCAATGGATCAATCAGATTGCAAATACACAGACACTTGAAATGGAAAACAACAGAGAAATACAGTAAGCAAATACAAGAACACAAGAAATTAATAAGGAGTTCACCCTATCCTCGAGGGCTACATCTCCAGTCTAGCTTTCAGTGGTGGCCTTCTTTTTATTGTGTCTTGAAGTATATAATTACAATGAAGGAGCTCAATGTGAGTCTCTTGAAACAGAATGGCTTGGCAGGGTCGTTCTTGGATTCCCCAAGCCACTAGAGTACACAAACTCTCTTCCTTTCCAGCTCTTTGACCTCTCTAGTCTGATAGATCCTCTCAGGGATGGCTTGAATCTCTCAAGCTCTTTGGTGCTCGACGCTGCCTTTGGTTAGCTCGACCTCTTTCCTCTTATTGCTTTTTGCCTTACTGGTTCTTCTCTTCTTTGTCTTCTATCTTCGGTGTTCCATCTTTCAGTTCTTGACTCTTCTGTCCTCTATCTTGTCTATACATGGCTTTAAAGCCATTCCAGCTCATGGTGGTTCACTTCCTCTTCCACCTCGTCAGATCACCTACTCGCAGCTGTGCTTGGAGTTCCATATTTCGGCTCCGTCATCAGGCTCTCAGGGATGGCCACTTGTCCTCCCGTGAAATACGCTAGCCTGCTTCGTCGGTTCAATTCTTCAGTTACGTCGTGGAATGAGTCTTCTGCCACCTTGGCGGTCAAAGCAGACCTCAAGTTCTTCTAAATCGCAGCTTAACCCTTCGTCAATTCTGTCTTCTCTATCAGGCACGATCTTAGCCGTTAGATCTGGAGCCCCTAGATCTGACGCCATTCACTCATCCCATGCGGACTAGCTCGACCGTTAGTGTGGGATGAACAACGGTTCTCTCTCCTCTACTTGCCACACGTCAGGCGCTGACTGGAATCGCTTCGCTTTTTCAAAAACTGCTTACCACCCATGGATGCCTTCGATCAATATCGCCAGTTTTGGAGTGGGTCCCGCCTTTAGCACTTAGCCTTTTGTCCCATGGTTTTCCCAGCTCCCACATGACCGAGTGCTTAGGGATTCTCCATTTTGAGGGTTTTCACCCAGCGATGCGCGATTAAAACTCCCTTTGTTTCTTGATCTGGGCTTCCCAGGGGCTAATTTCGCCTCTTGCCCAGTCTCCATGGGCCTCAGTTAGTGCCCTTTGACCGAGGTCCTCATCATTCCACGATGGTTGTCACTGCCACTAGTTTAGAGGTGTTTTTGATCGTTGTTTTAAATTCTTTGAAGTTTGTCCTGACCTGGTACAACCATGGCTTCGTTAATCATTCTTTATGGATCCAATTCGGATCACGGCCTTCCCACTGAAAAGCTTTTGGACCACCAAAAGTTGGTTTTCTTTCAAGCATCGACTAAGTGAGGGTACTGATGGCTCACTTACCCAATCTCAATCCACTTTGCACTGCTCGGCTTCGAACCTTTGAGTCCAATTCTGAGGTACTCAACATCTCCTCTACACGTCGTCCTCACCTTCTTGTCAAACACTGTGTCTTCCTGCAAGTCATTAAGATATTCAGGTAGCAGGTCATCAATAGAAGGCAACTGACTCTGCTCTTCAGGATCCTCAATTAGAGAGGGTTCAAACAATCTCAAGCAATCTTCATTTACAACTGAGTAGATGTGCATGTAAGCTGGTAGATCAAGGAAAAAAGCATTTTCACCAACCTTCTCAAGTATCCTAAAAGGTCCATACCTGATAGGCTTTAGCTTTTTACCTTCACCTTGCATCATGTCCTTGCTGATATACAACCAGACTTGGTCTCCAACTTGAAAACTATGCTCCATCCGATGCTTGTCATGCCTAGCCTTGTATCTGGCTTGGCTCTTTTCCAGTTGTTCCTATACTGCCTCGTGGATCTCCTGGATCTGTTCAATGAACCTGGTTTCCTTGTCCACATCATTGTGTCCATCAACTGTGGTATCTTTACCAAAGACAAAATCCAAAGGAGACCTTGGTATGAAACCAAAACAGGTCTCAAAAGGAGATCTCTGTGTAGAAGAATGTTTTTCTCTATTGTAAGCATGCTGTACATAACACAAATGTTCATCCCAAAGCTTAGGATGTTTGCTGCAATATCCTCCAAGTAATTGGATCACTGTCCTGTTAACTACTTCTGTGTGGCCATCAGTTTGTGGATGAAAAGATGTGCTTTTCTTCAGTTTTGTGTCCATTAGTTCCCACAAAATTGACCAAAACTTCCCCACAAATTGGGTGTCTCGATTAGATACAATAGAAGTGGGTAACCCAAAATGAACCCATACATGTTCAAAGAAAGTTTTGCAGTTTGTTTAGCTGAATCTGCTTATTACAAGGTATCAAAATGCACATTTTGCTAAACCTGTCCACAACCACATACAGATAATCATGACCTTTTCTAGACTTAGGCAGTCCCCTAACAAAATCCATGGAAACACTTTCCCAAGGGTGAGAAGGAACTAGTAATGGAGTGTACAGGCCTAGTTTTCTATTGCTGGGCTTACTTTTGGCACACATAGTACACCCTCGTACATATCTAGAAACTGTCACATTCATTTTCGGCCAATAACAAAATCTTTGCAGTTGTGAAACTATTTTACTTACCCCAAAGTGACCTGATATCAGAGAAGTGTGTGCCTCTCTAATTATCTTTACTCTCTCTGTTTGTGGAAAGCAGGGTTTCCCACAATGATATAAGAGTTAGTCCTTCACATGATAATCCAATTCTTCTACCCTTTTGCCTCGACTCAAAGTTGCATATACATCTTTAAAGTCTATATCTTGATCATATTGTTCAATGTAGCTTTCATGTAGTACAAAATTATGCTTAAGTATAGTAGATGCATTTATAATGGGTCTAGATAACATGTCTGCAACTTTGTTATGTATGCCCTTTTTATATCTGATGACCAAATGAAACTGTTGTAGAAAACCCATCCATCTGTATTGTCCTGATTGTTGCAACTTAGTTTGGGAGTGTAGATATTGAAGTGGTTGATGATTAGTATGTATTATTGTCTCTTTTCCCATTAAATAATTTTTCCAATTTTTCACACTCTGAACTAATGCATACAATTCTTTATCATATATAGGATAGTTAACTACTACAAAATTAAAAGTCTCAGAATGATAACATATGGGTTTACCATGTTGTGTCAACACTGCTCCCATGGCATAGTCATTGGCATCTGTTTGGATCTCAAATGGTCTTTGTAGATCAGGTAGTGCTAGTACAGGTTTTGTACTAATCTTTTCTTTCAAGTTGTTGAAGGCTTTCTGATGTTTGCCTCCCCACTGAAACACCTTGTTCAATCCTGTCAAAGCATGTAAGGGAGTTGTAATTGAGGAAAAGTTAGAGATGAACTTCCTCCAATATTGTGCTGCTCCTAAGAAGCTTCTCACTTCTATAGCAGACTTGGGTTTAGGCCAGTTTACAATGGCTACCACTTTAGAGGGATCTATTTTCAATTCACCACCCCTTACTATGTGACCCAAATAATTTACAGAGGTTTTGCCAAATTCACATTTGGAGAGTTTAAATATAGAGTTTTTCTTTTTTCAAAACATCTAATGTCTGCTTAACATGCTTTAAGTGTTCCTCCCATGTTTTACTAAAAATTAGAATGTCATCCAGATACACAATAACAAAATCATCAAGAAAAGGTCTGAGTACATCATTCATTAATCTCATGAAAGTAGCAAGGACATTGGTCAAGCCAAAAGGCATAACTAGCCACTCATACAATCCCTGCTTTGTTTTGAAAGCAGTCTTCCATGCATCTTGCTCTACAACTCTGACCTGATGGTATCCACTGTGCAAGGTCAGTTTGGTGAAATAAACAGCTTCCTTCAATTGATCTAAAAGATCATCTATGCGAGGAAGGGGATAACGATTTTTGATTGTTATCTTATTCAGTGCTTGGTAGTAAATGCACATTCTCCATGAGCCATCTTTCTTTCTCACCAAAACGATTGGTGACCCACATGGTGATGTGCTAGGGTTGATGAACCCCTTCTCGAGCAACTCCTGCACCTGCTTCTTTATTTCAGTATTCTCTAAAGCAAACAACTTGTACATCCCAATGTTAGGCAATGGAACATCTTGCTGTAAAATAATATCATGTACTATTTCCTTTTTGGGTGGCAGACCTTTAGGTTCCTGAAACAAGACATCATACTCTGAAACAATCTTTTCTATATCAGCTTGTTGCCTAGCATTATAACCCTCAAATACATTGGTTTGGTCAGGTTCCTTTTCTTTTACAACCATTAGTAAGAATTTCTTGCATGCATTTATCATTCTTTTCATCTGCCCTGAGTTTATGGGAGTATAATTATTCTTGAGCTTGTGAGCTCTTACAAATTATTCGATTCCATCTTTAACAAGTAGATACTTGTTCTCAGCTCTATAGAAAATAGCTTTTATATCATACAAGTAAGGACTCCCTAAAAAAATTCCACATATATCTAAAGGAATTATGTCTAACTCAACCTCATCTACAAATTCTGACCCAAAAGAAAACTTGAGTTTGCACTGTCTAGTCACTTGTAGTTGTGCTTTATCATTCAACCATCCTAATGGGTATGGTTTCTTGTGAGGTGGTTGCTAATCCCAATTTATTTACAATTGCTTCATAAATGAAATTTACTTGTGCGCCACTATCAAACAAAGTATCAATATTTTGATGTTTGGAAATAACTCGAATATGGAAAAGCTCATGTCTTCTTCTATCATGTTCTTCATCAATAATAGTTTGAGCAGAATTACTAGTAGATGCCTTAGAATTCTTACCTTTTATACCTGTGGCTGCAATGATTGTTTCATCTCTCGAGTTTGACCCCAAATCTTTCTGAATAGTTGCAACAATCTTCTTCTTATTGCCCTCGGACTTCTTAGGTCTTAGCTCTGGATGCAGAACCCAATAGTTCTCATCATCATGCCCATCCTTTTTACAGTGAGTGCATGAAGCTTTGGTTTTCTGTGCAGTGTTAGCCTTCCTTGCTTTCCACTTCTGCTTTCTTTTCTCCTTGCTCTTGCTTGCAGTGGGTTGGGATGGTCCCCCAGCTTCTGGATTTCCATTCTTTCCTCTAGCCTCTAGATGAGTAGCTTGTACAGATACCTCATCTATACTAGTGAGATTAAACATGAGGATGGTATGCCTCATGTAGATGTGTAGACCACCAACATACTTCAAAAGAGTCTCTGGTGAGTCTAATGAGATCCCTAGAATCAATGCTTTCTTTCTAAAGTCTTGAGTGTAAACTTGCACACTTTGCCCTTTCAACTGCCGAAGGGTTTGCCAACTCATCATGGCTTGTTGCATGTAGGCCAATGGATAAAACTACTTCTTGATTACAGAAACAAAGTCACTCCAGACAGAGATAGTCTTACCATGTATTTTCATGTCAGCTTGGGTTTTGCCTTCCCACCTAACCAACGCAGTGCCTCCTAGGCATAGGCTTGCCAGCTGAATTTTTCTCTTGTCTGAGTCGATGTTCTACACTCTGTAATACACATCAATTTGTCTAATCCAATTGTCCAACTTTTCAGCATTTAGCTCTCCATCATATATAGACAAGTCAAATTTAACATCTAGCTTGATCAAATATGCTTTCTTATTATGCACAGGGCTATTAGGAGGTGTGAGAAAGCTTTCCTCTTTCCCTTTTCCTTTCGAGTGGTCATGGGAATGAGATTCATCTTCTTCTTTATCTTTTTTAGAGCCTGATGAATCTTCATCCTTATGTTGTCCCTATACATTTCTTCTACCATAGACTTTATAGCTAGGAAACTTTCTATGAATTTAGGGTCTGGCCCCATAGAACCTTCCTCTTACATTGTCTTTCGAGGATATACTCTCCCAATTTCAGGATTAGTTTCAACCAACTCTCCTTCTCCTAATTTGAGCTTTGATCTAGTGAGCATTCAACAACAAAACCAACACAAGCTTGTCTAACTTTATAGCCTAGAGCTCTAATACCACTTGATCTGATAATCACCCTATGAGTGATCTCAGTTAAGAATTATTAATTGGAGGTATTACAAACTCATATGTTGGTGTGGGTGTCTATGTTATTTAAGAAATTGATCGATCAGATTGCAAATACACAGACATTTGAAATGGAAAACAACAAAGAAATACAGTAAGAAAATACAAGAACACAAGCAATTAATAAGGAGTTCACCCTATCCTCTAGGGCTACATCTCCGGTCCAACTTTCAGTGGTGGCCTTCTTTTTATTATGTCTTGAAGCAAAGAATTACAATGAAGGAGCTCAATACGAGTCTCCTGAAACAGATTGGCTTGACAGGGTGGTTCTTGGATTCCTCAAGCCACTGGAGTACACAGACTCTCTTCCTTTCCAGCTCTTTGACCTCTCTGGCTTGAAAGATCCTCTCAGGGATGGCTTGAGTCTCTCAAGCTCTCTGGTGCTCGACGCTGCCTTTGGTCAGCTCGGCCCTCTGTCCTCTTTCTGATTTTTGCCTTACTGGTTCTTCTCTTCTTTGTCTTCTGTCTTCAGTGTTCCGTCTTTCGGTTCCCGACTCTTCTATCCTCTGTCTTGTCTGTACATGGCCTTAAATCCATTCGAGCTCATGGTGGTTCGCTTCCTCTTCCGCCTCCGTCATATCGCTTGCTCGTAGCTACGCTTGGAGTTCCCTATTTTGGCATCATCATCAGGCTCTCGGGGATGGCCACTTGTCCTCCCGCGAATTGCGCCAGCCTGCTTTGTCAGTTCAATTATTTGGTTACATCATGGAATGAGTCTTTTGCCACCTTGGCAATCAAATCGGACCTCAAGTTCTTCTAAATTGCAGCTTAACCCTTCGTTAATTTCGTCTTCTCCATCAGGCGTGATCTCAGCCATTAGATCTGGAGCCCCCAGATCCAACGCCATTCGCTCATCCCGCGTGGTTGACTAGCTCCACTGTTAGCACGCGATGAGTGGTGGTTTTCTCTCTCCTCCACTTGCCATGCGTCAGGAGCTGAGTGGAATCGCTCCGCTTTCACCAAAATTGCTTATCGCCCATGGATGCCTCTGATCAATACCGCTAGTTTTGGAGCGGGTCCCACCTTTAGCGCTTAGCCTTTTGTCCCATAGTTTTCTCGGCTCCCACATGACCGAGTACTTGGGGCTTCTCCATTTTAAGGGTTTTTGCCCAACGATGCACTAATCGTGCATCAAAAACTCCCTCTGTTTCCCGATCTAGGCCCACAGGGGCTAATTTCGCCTCCTACGCAGTCTCCATGGGCCTCAGTCAACGTGTTTTGATTGAGGTCATTGTCATTCCACGCTGGCTGCCGCTGCCACTAGTTTAGAGGTGTTTTTGATCACTGTTTTAAATTCTTTGAAGTCTATCTTGACCTGGTACAACCATGGCTCTGTTAATCATTCCTTATGGATCCAATTCAGATCAGAATATTAGGACTAAGCCGAGGGTGTATCTAGCCTAGACTTTAGTTTATTGTTGTGTCCACTCTACAAGGTCATTCATTGCTCCTAAAACTCCAAGCGAGGTGTAGTCAAACCCTACTACGGCTTGTTATCCACTCGAGTCCTTGTGTACCTGTGGTGACATGAGAGCATGTTGCTTGTGCCCATACAAAGTATTGGAGATATATTTCATCCACAGCCTATTCCACGCCTTTCTGTGCCCTATACCTTATTAACATCTCAAATAATGCGATATCTTCACTTGTGTTTTGTTGATACCTCAATAGGGTATATATAGTGGTTTTGCACATATAATAGGCTGACATGAACATGTGAACGACGTGACTTTAGCTTCAAGCATACATGGCATATATTTATATTTTTAATTCATTTATTGAAGTTGACATGATGACCTTCTCATCGTTTTGCTTGCAATCTTCTTGTGTTTGCTTTTGGAGGCTTGAGCTTGGTCTTGGAGGGCTACTCTAGGCTTGTACACATTTTACATAGGCTCATAAAGAGCTTTCATTACATGACCCTTTGATAAATAAATCAAATTATAAAGACACCAAGAAGAATTCTTTGACCTAGTTACACTTCTTGCTCATGAAACCCATGTAGCAAGATTACAAAAATAATTTATTTCCTTTTATTACATCAAATACAAAGATCATGTCATTATGAAGATTGAACCTAGTTACACTTTCTTCAAAACCCTTGGCAAGGGTTCCTTGCGATCGAAGGAGTTCATATCCAAGGCATGTCTTTTCCTCCAATACTATCATATGGGTCATAGAATGCTTCATGGTGATCAATGAGCACCATTGAGTACTAGTGTCCCGCAATGGCTTTGTTCTCAGAATATTTGACTTTAGCATACTACTATCATACCACCTTGTGGTCAACTTCGTTCATTTGAACTAGGCAATCCCATATTCACTCCTACATCATAGGCACACATATTTCATGAGACTCATTATGAGGAAATTTAATAATTTTAAATCATAACTCTTTAGTAGTTTATTCATGTGGTGAACTTGGAATTATACTTTAATTCCTATCATAACAAAACTAGGTTAGCTCATAACCCAAGTCATCATAAGTCATAATAATGATTTTAGATTCAGAATTTAAAATTTCAAAATCAATGAAATATTGATACTTATCTTGATTTGCTCTTTGCTACTTTCTTTACACACACTAGATTGGTTTCCTATCTCGGCAAGCATCCAATAGCCTTTTATTTCCCGTACACACACTATATTAGTTGAGAAACATGGCAAGCACCCAATGCCTTCTCTTCCCTGTTGATTTTTTTGGGTAGCATCGGATGTGCTCTAGCTCCAATTTTTTGTGGAGGGGTTAGAACACATGACATATCCAAGACCCAAAAATCGTTTGGAGAAATTCCACCTGAAGTGCATGTTATTCAAATAATTAATTATTATTCATGGTGTCTAAGTTAAAAATTAGGAAATTAAAATAATTAAAGTGAATTAATATAATGGTGGGTGAGAAGCTTCTAAGAGACGAGGATCAAGTCTGTTTTAATATTAGCCATTGATTAGAGAATTGATCACGACTGTTGATATCTCAACAAGAAAATTTTAAATGAAGACTTGAGGGTCATTTGGAGATACAACGGAAAATACTCAATAACCCAAGGGAAGTCGATTCTCTAGAAGTAAGAGTTTGATTTCAGAGGGAGAGTTGCAAGGTGAAGGAAGAGGATACTATCAGCATTAGTCGGAGATTGAGGAGGAGGGGGCGCAATGCATTAGAGGGATAGAACAGAGGGACAAATCAGAGAGGAAAATCAGCAATGGATGCAGTCTTCATGCAGAAGACAACACAAAGGTGATGCAATGGAGGTTGGAGGGTCTCTTGAGTGTCAGAATTTATCCAGTGATTGGAGGAAAATTATCTCAGGTATTTTCACAAAATTTTCTCTATGTTCTGAAAATTATTCCTTGTAAAGAGATTGCTGCTGAAGAATAATAAATAAACCCTCATCTGCTGCATCGGTTTTCCTGCATTGGGTTTTTCTGGGGACTATTGTCCAAAAAAACTGTGTTGATGTGATTAATTCTTGTGCTTGTATTTTACTATTCTTTTCTCTATGCTATTATGTGACAACTACAATAGAATTTATTTTGATGTTTACTGAAGGGTTTTGTAAATAACTTATTGTGGAAAATAAGTAGGAGAAATAAATCAGTTGTTGCAGTAGAATTTCATGTTAGAAATTTTCACATGGTATCAGAGATGAGATCGAACAACAGGATTAGAGAATCTACAATGAGTCATGGACATGATGTTGCTAGAGCAACAACTCAAAGGGGATCATGCAGTTCTCCTGGGAAAGAGGAAAGCATGAAAAATATAATGGATCACTTCTATGTTGGCTTCCAGACTCGAAGAAGAAATCACTTGTTTGGCAAGTTCTGCTTCCATTGAGGTTTGGTATATTTATAACGGGGATTCTATTCACATGAAGGGAATACGAGAATGTTTCTTGAGCTATCAAGAAGAATAGATGAACTTCCAAATCACCATGGGAAATAAGGAAAAATGTACCATTGTAGGAAGACATATTGTAGTTTTTCAAACAGAAGCAGGGGATTAGCTTCGAGCTACCAATGTGCTGCATGTACCTAGATTGGGAATGAACTTACTCTCTGTATCTCAGTTACAGAACAAGGGCTATGATGTATACTTCATTGGGAAGAAAGTATATGTCAAACATCCAAGTTGGAAGAAGAAGGCCCATATTGGAGTCAGAGGAAACACACTGTATAAGTTACAGCTAGAGTCTCCAATGGCATTGATAGGCAAGAGTGGTGAAAAATATTTGAATGAACTATGGCACAGAAGGATGGGGCACTTACACCATGGGGATCAAAGAATTCTTAGAGAAACCTTCACAAGTTCCAGAATTAAGTACCAAATGAGATGACGTATGTAGAGGTTGCATACTGGGCAAGTACACCAAAGCGACTTATTCCAGAAGTAACAATAGGGAAAAGAGTTTTATGGGATTAATACACTTAGATATCATCAAACCAATGTCCACAAAACCTCTTAGTGGTGTTGAATACTTAGTCACCTTCATTGATGACTATTCGAGGAAGACTTGGATCTACTTTCTAAAAACCAAGGATGAATTTTTTGATAAAATCATAAAGTTTAAATATCTAGTTGAGAATCTGATAGGGAAGAGGATAAAAGTGTTGCGCTTAGATAATGGTGGAGAATATATTGACAAATACTTCACTAGATTTTGCACAAGGGAATACATCAAAAGAGAATGGAAAACTCCATATAATCTGAAGCAGAATGGAGTAGTAGAGAGGAAAAACAGAACTATTGTTGAAGCAGCAAAGGCAATGTTGTATGATCAGGATATGCCCAAATTTCTATGGGAAGAAGCATGCAACACAACAGTATATGTTCATAATAGGACTCCTCACTGGGCATTAGGTAAGATTACTCTAGAATTTGTCTTCACCGGCAAGAAGCCTGAAGTGAGTCATTTCAAGATATTTGGAATCTTGTCATACTGCCATATAGCTGAAGAAAAAAGGAAGAAGTTGGATCAAACTGCAGAAGAAAGATATCTTATGGGATATAAGGAGAATGCTAAGGCATATAGAATCTACCTTTTGAGAAATAGAAAGATCATACTACTACGAGATGTAAAGTTCATGGAGGACAGAGCTTTTAGGAAATCCCAAGAAATTCCTTTCGAAGAGCAGTCAAAGGATGATCCATTGGTCTAGCCACTTCGACCAGTAGAAACCAACACCAATGTTTCTCCAAGACATAAGAATCTAGAAGAATCACAAAAGGTGGAATCTTTGGAGGACGAGAAAATAGTTCCAACCACTATCATTGGAAGAATGAGTAGGCAACTTCGACAGATACTATGGGAAGTAGAGGATTTCATTGGAGCTCCTAGGAATGAGAAAAGGGAGTGTAGACAACCAAATAGATACCAACCTTTGGTGGCTCAGGTTGGAGAACCCTCTAGTTTTCAGAAGGTCGTTCAACATCAAGTATGAGTAGATGCTATGGTGGAGGAATACATTTCTATAATGACTACTGATGTCTTGGAAGTGGTACCTAAACCTCAGGACAGATCAATTGTAGGTTTGAGATGGATCTACAAGGTCAAGTATGCTGCAAATGGAAACATGGAAAAATACAAAGCCAGGTACGTTGCTAAGGGGTATGTCAGAAGGAAGGGATAGACTACGAAGAAAGCTTTTCCCTAATAGCCAGGTATACTTCTATTAGGTCCATGATATCCCTTACAACATAGATGGGGTGGGAGATTCACCAGATGGACATCAAGATTACGTTCTTGAATGGGGTGATAGAAGAAGTATACATTGAACAACCAGAGGGCTTTGAGACACATGAGAAGAAAACTCATGTATTTAGGCTGAAGAAAGCCTTTTATGGGCTTAAACAAGCACCTAGAGCATGGTACGGTTGAATTGATAGTTAATTGCAGAAGGTGGGATTCGTCAAGAGTGACGTAGATCCAAAGCTCTACTATCTGATTATAGAGAATGAGCCTCTAATTCTCGTGTTATATGTAGAATATCTTTTTATGAGAGGTTCATCTAGGCTCATCAAATATTGTAAGGAAAACCTAGCTACAAAATTTTGCATGAAGGATTTGGGATAGACACATTATTTTATGGGGTTGGTAGTTTGGTAGCTGAAGGGTGAGATTTTCCTTGGACAAGGGAGATATGCTACAAAATTTTTAAAGAGGTTCAAAATGCAGGGATGTAGACCCATGGCTACCCCAATGATTACCAACTGGAAGAATATTGATGCGTCTAATGATAAAGAAGTAGAACCCACCTTGTACAGGTAGCTCATAAGGTCCTTGATGTATTTGGTCAACACCATGCTAGACATTTGTTACTCTGTCAGCACCCTCAGTTAGTTCATGGTGGAACCGAAGAGGGAACATTGGGCAGCAGCCAAGCATGTTCTCAGATATATACGAGGAACAATCGAGCATGGATTAATGTACACCAGAGGCAATGATATTAGACTGAGTGGGTTTAGTGATGCAAATTGGGCTCGAAGTTAGTAGATCAGAAAAGTACCACTAGGTACTGTTTCAAAATTGGATCAGGAATGACATCCTGGTGCAGTAGGAAACAGAAGTCTGTAGCTGTGAGCTCAGTTGAAGCTGAATATATGGTAGCTAGCACAACATTGTGTGATGCCATATGGCTTAGAAAGTTTCTTGTGAATCTATTCAGGAGAAGGATGGAAGTGACCAACATTTTGTGTGATAATCAAAGTTGCATCAACCTCTCTGAGAATCCAATTTTCCATGATCAGTCAAAGCACATTGACATCAGGTGTCACTTTATCAGAGATTGTGTCTAGTGGGATGCAGTACAATTATAGTACACTCCGACAAGAGAACAGGTGGCAAACATTCTCACCAAGGCTCTAGGAAGATCAAAGTTCGTTTATTTCAGGGAGAAGATGGGGATGATTGAGAATCTATTTTAGTAGCAAAAACAAATAGTGCAGCACTTAAGAGGGAGTTGCAGTACAGATACAATAGTGTCACAGGCAACATTACAGTGGCAGAAACAATGCAGTAGATGAGGGGAAGCAGGTGGAGCATCAATAGCAGAGAGGACCGATGCCATGGATCAGTGTGATACTTTTGTTGAGAAGTATTGTTAGAGCACATTCCTTGCTAAGAGGGAGTGTTTATTTTTTGGGTAGCATTGGATGTGCTCTAGATCAGAATATATGTGGAGGGGCTAGAACACATGAGATCTCCAAGACCCAGAAATCGTTTGCATAAATTCCACCTAGAGTTCATGTTATTGAAATAATTAATTATTTTTAATGGCGCCTAAGTTAAAACTTAGGAAATTAAAATAATTAAAGTGAATTAATATAAATATGGGTGAGAAGCTTCTAAGAGACGAGGATCAAGTCTATTTTATCTTAGTGTTGATTAGAGATTTGATCACGACCATTTATATCTCAATAAGAAAAGTATAAATAAAGACTTGAGTGTCATATGGAGATACACCAGCAAATACTTAGTAACCTGAGGGAAGTCGATTCTCCAGAAGTAAGAGTTTGATTTTAGAGGGAGAGTTGCAGGATGAAGGAAGAGGAGGGCATCAACATCAGTCAGATACTGAGGAGGAGGGGACACAGTGCACCAGAGGGACAACACAGAGGGATAACTCAAAGAGGCAATGTAGCAGAGGATGAAGTCCTCAAGCAGAAGATGATGCGAAGGTGACGCAGTGGAGGCTAGAGGGTCTCTTGAGTGTCAGAATTTCTCCAATGATTGGAGGAAAATGATCTCAGGTGTTTTCACAAAGCTTTCTCTATGTTCTGCAAATTATTCCTTATAAATAGATTGTTGTTGAAGAATAATAAATAAACCCTCATTTGTGGCATTGGTTTTCCCGCATTGGGTTTTTCTGGGGACTATTGTCCAAAAACAACTGCATTGATGTGACTGATTCTTGTGCTTGTATTTCACCATTATTTTCTCTATGCTATTACGTGACAACTACAGTAGAATTTATTTTGATGTTTATTGAAGGGTTTTGTAAAATTCTAAACCTTTTTAAAAATTTGTAGCGTATCTCCCTTGTCCAAGGAAAATTCCACCCTTCTTCCCCCAAACTTCCAACCCCAAAAAATAATGCATCTGTCCCAAATCCCCTTCATGTCAAATTCTGTAGCCAAGTTTTCCTTGCAATCTTTGATGAGCCTATATGAACCTGTCATGAAAAGGTCATCCACATATAGCACCAAAATTAGAGGCTCATTCTCTATAGTCAAATTGTAGAGGTTGGGATCTGTGTCACTCTTGACGAATCCCGTCTTCTGCAAGTAACCATCAATTCCACTGTACCATGCTCTAGGTGCTTATTTAATCCCATACAAGGCTTTCTTCAAACTAAATACATGAGTTTTCTTCTCATGTCTCTCAAAACCCTCATGGTTCAAGAACGCAGTCTTGATGTCCATCTTGTGAATCTCCAACCCCATCTGTGCTGCAAGGGATATCACAAATCTAACAGAAGTATACTTGGCTACTGGGGTGAAGGTTTCTTTGTAGTCTATCCCTTCCTTCTGAGCATACCCCTTAGCCATGATCCTAGCTTTATATTTTTCCACACTACCATCTGTAGCATATTTGACCTTGTAGATCCATGTCGAACCTACAACTGATTTTTCCTGAGGCCTAGGTGCCACTTCCCAGACATCATTGATCATTATGGAACTGTATTCCTCCACCATAGCATCTTAACCATACTTGATGCCGAACGAACTTCTAAAAACTAGAGGGTTCTCCAACCTGAGCCACCAAAGCTTGATATATGTCTAGTTGTCTACGCTCCCTTTTCTCATTCCTAGGAGCTCCAATGAAATCCTCTACATCCCGTGGTATCTGTCGAAGTTCCCAACTTGTTCTTCCACTGGTAGTGGGTAGATCTATTTTCTCCTCCTCCTGAGATTCCACCTGCTGTGATGCCTTTGGATTCTTGTCCTTTGGAGAAATATTGGTGCTGGTCTCTACTGGTTGAAGTGGCTAGTCCAATGGATCATCCTTTGACTATTCTTCGGAAGGCATTTCTGTGTCCTCCATGAAATTTACATCTCGTTGTACTACAATATTCCTATTTACCAGAAGGTAGATTCTATATGCCTTAGAATTCTCCCTATATCCCACAAGATATCCTTTTTCTGTAGTTTGATCCAACTTCTTCCTCTTTTCTTCGGGTATATGGTAGTATGACAAACTCTTGAACATTATGAAATGACTCACTTCAGGCTTCTTGCACATGAAGACACTCTCCGGAGTAATTTTATCTAATGCCCTGTGAGAAGTCTAGTTTTGAAGATATACTGTTGTGCTGCACACTTTTTCCCATAGAAATTTGGGCATATCCTGATCATACAACATTGCCATTGCCGCTTCAACAATAGTTCTATTCTTCCTCTCTACTACTCCATTCTGCTCCGGATTATATGGAGTTGTCCATTCTCTTTTAATGCCTTCCCTTACGCAGAAATCAATGAAGTCCTTACCAATGTATTCTCCACCATTGTGTGAGCACAACACTTTTATCCTCTTCCTTGTTAGATTCTCAACTAGATCCTTAAACTCTTTGAATCAAACAAAAACATCATCCTTGGTTTTTAGAAAGTAGATCCAAGTCTTCCTCAAATGGTCATCAATGAATGTGACAAAGTATTCGACACCACTAAGAGCTTTTGTGGACATGGGTTCGCAAATATCTGAGCGTATCAACCCCAGAACACTCTTTGCCCTATTGTTACTTCTGGAATAAGACACTTTGGCGTACTTGCCCAGTATGCAACCTCTACATACATCGTCTTGTTTGGTACTTAATTCTGGAACTCCTGTGATGGTTCCTCTGAGAATTCTTAGATCCCCATGGTGTAAGTGCCCCATCCTTCTATGCCATAGTTCATTCAAATATTTTTTGCCATTGTTGCTTGTCAATGCCATTGGATATTTTTTTGCCATTGTTACTTCTGACTCCAATTTGGGCCTTCTTCTTCCAACTCAAATGTTTGTCATATACTTTCTTCCCAATGAAGTAAACATCATAGCCATTGTTCTATAACTGAGATATAGAGAGTAATTTCATTCCCGATCCAGGCACATGCAGCACATTGGTAGCTCGAATGTAATCCCTTGCTTCTGTTTGAAAAACTATAGTACCTCTTCCTATGAGGGTACATTTTGACTTATTTCCCATGGTGATTTGGAAGTTCATCTGTTCATTTTGATAGGTCAAGAAACATTCTTGTATTCCCATCATATGCGCAGAAGCCCCACTATCAGTATACCAAACCTCAAAGGAAGCAAAACTTGCCAAGGAAGCGACTTCTTCTTCTAGTCTGGAAGCCAACACAGAATTGTCATGATCCATTATATTATTTGTGCTTTCCTCTTTCCGTGGAGAACTATGTGAGTCCTTTTGATTTTCTGCTCCAACGTCATGTTCAGGACTCAATACAGATTCTCGAATCCTGTTGCACGATCTCAGCTTTGATGCCATGTGAAAATTTCGAACACGAAATTCTACTGCAGTAACTAATTTATTTATCCTACTTATTTTCCACAATAAGTTATTTACAAAATTCTTAAGTAAAAATCAAAGTAAATTCTATTGCAGTTGTCACATAATAGCATAGAGAAAAGAACAGTGAAATACAAGCACAAGAATCAATCACATCAACACAGTTATTTTTGGACAATAGTCCCCAAAAAAACCAATGCGGGAAAACCGGTGCAGCAGATGAGGGTTTATTTATTATTCTTCAACAACAATCTCTTTACAATGAATGATTTGTAGAACATATAAAACTCTCTAAGAAAACACTTGAGATAATTTTCCTCCACCCTTTGGAGAAATTTTGACACCTAAGAGACCCTCCAACCTCCACTATGTCACCTCTGCGTCATCTCTGCATCCCTTGATGCGCTGCCTCTCTAAGTTGTTCCTTTACGTTGTCCCATTGATGCACTACGTCTCCTCTTCCTCAGTATTCGACTAATGTTGATACCCTCCTCTTCCTTCACCTTGCAAATCTCCCTCTGAAATTGAACTCTTACTTCTTGAGAATCGATTTTCCTCAAGTTACTGATTATTTACTCAATGTATCACCAAATGACTCTCAAGTCTTCATTTATACTTTTCATGTTGAGATATCAACGGTCATTATATAATCTCTAATCAATGGCTAAGATTAAATTAGATTTGATCCTCATCTCTTAGAATCTTCTCACCCATATTTTCATTAATACCTATTAATATTTTAATTTTCCTAAGTTTAGACTTAGGAACCCCATTAAAAATATTAATTATTTTAATAAAATACAATCCGGATAGAATTTCACCAAACAAGAGGTGGGGGAAGGGGGCGAACAAAAATATTGGAGGGCATGCTCTCATTCTTAATCACTTACAAGAAGATAGAAATGAGTAGAAAATAATTCTCATTTACGGACATAAAAGAGATGGAGAGGATCTCAATGAGAATGAAGAAAGAAGAGTTTATAGTATATATAGGGAATAAGAATGAATTTTGAGAATGGAATTCTATGAGTCATGGTAATCCTAACTGACACTTAGGCCGACAAGCATATAATTTTGATATTCTATGAAGTATACTTGCCTAGGTTTTGTAACAAGAAAAAAACTCTTGAATCTTGAATGCCATGTTTGAAATCAAATTTTAATACACTAGTTATAGTTGTGTTTTCATGTCTTGTTTCCTATGAATTTGGTGTCTTTCATTTGTGTTTTCTGTGTTTGCTTCCATTACTTTGTTATGTTCTTTGAATTGAACTACAACCCTATAGGTGACCTGCACCACATATGAGATGAAAACTTTCTTTTAGTGTAGATTTGAAAGATATAGATGGTGCATATTCTTTGAGTGCACGATCTACATGTGCTCTTGATGCTTGGGCATGACAATATGCTTATAGAGAAGTCATGCGTTCTTTTGGTTGTTTATTTGTTATAAATTTTTTTGAACAAAGTGCCACAGTTGAAATATCAAAGGCAAACAAAATAGAATGAAGTATGGGACTAAAGAAACAAGCTGTAGTCTTGCTTAAGAAGAATGAATCTTGAGATGAAGAAGCACGTTTTGTGATTATTAGAAGCTATGTGCTATTTCTATGTGTGAAGAATCAACAATGCACAATTGGAGAAGTGACTACAGTTTGCCTCTCAATATCGGAACATTTGGGGTGTTTGAAGGTTTTTCCCAGGCGAGTTTTTGTATTCTAGCCAAACTATAAATCTTAGCTTCAACCACTCAAAGAGATGCGAGACTATGGGGAGCACATGCATGTGTTGTGGCTAGAGGAGGAGGTGCATACGATTCATTATTGTTGGTATTGTTGCTTTTACTGTTTAGTTACATAGAGAATTTGTAAGGAGATTTTTTTTGTAAGAAAACCTTGATTGGATAGATGCTAGATCTAAAGGGAATGTTAAAAATCATACTACTGGACATTCAGTGAGCTGGTAATTTTATTATGCTTTATTTGTACTTAAATTTGTGTTTCATATTCCTTAGGAAGCTGAATGTTTCTGCTATGCTGTATTTACATATATATATTTGTGTAAAATGAAGCACGACACTTTGAAGTTTATGCTTATTCCATTCTCATTCTTGTGTATATTACTTTTTGTGGACTATGACCATATCCTTTTCTATTTTTTAATAGCTTTCAGGACCTTAGTTGTGTAGAGGATCAAGATCTTACTTGTGGGAGAAGAGTTCAGGATTGAAACCTTACCCAAGTTCAGGTAAATAGAATTTTCATCTTCTCCCCATTTATATTTATTTTCCTTTTTATTATTCTAATTGAGTTTGAACTACTCTACTGAATATGGAAGGAAGCATAGTTAAAACTGGTAAAAATATTATAGTTAGTTTCAATTGTTAGACATAGAGGGAAACAACAACATTATTGAATCATAGACCTTACTCAATCATAGACAACAAAAGAGATAAATTAACAACAGAAATAAATTGATAGCAGAAGAGAAAACAAATAACTAGAGAATAGAAATCACTTCATATTACACAACAGGCCTGGCCTTGACTTGCCTTGCTCGGGCTAAGAAAATACAAATTTAGAGAGAGTGAATGAGGATCTAGAATCCTTCATGTGATTAAGATGAAGATCTAGAAAATAATGGCGGTGTGGTAGATTCGGCGCGAGTGTGGCAGTGACGGCAGAGTGTCAGGGAGTCGGCGTTAGCATTGGCACAGTGTACGATGGTTTGGCTTCACACTTAACATTCTACCACTTGAAGCCAAATAATATTCATGAATCAAGTCACACCGAGTCCTACCATGCCTCTACATAACTCATGTTTATTTCTTGGTAGAATCTTAGTGAGCATATTAGCAGGGTTCCTATCTGTATGGATATTTTCCAAGGATAATTGTCCTTCCTTCGACACATACCGGATCCAATGGTACCTTAAGTCAATGTGCTTGGTTTTTATGTGAAATGCTGGGTTTTTCTCCAAGTGAATGGCACTCTGACTATCACAATATACCACATACTTGTCCTGCTTTATTCCTATCTCTCCTAGGAATCGTTGCATCCACAACATCTCTTTACAAGCTTCTGTTGTAGTTATGTACTCTGCCTTTGTTGTAGAGAGAGCTAATATTCTTTGTAGCCTTGACACCCAAGATACTGCTGCACCTGCAAATGTATAAAAATAAAATGTAGTGGACTTTCTGTTGTACATATCTACATCTGTAAATCCTTCAAGGACAATCTCATTATGACCAAAACATAAACAATAATGACTAGTACCCTTGAGATACCTCAAAATCCATTTTGCTGCTTGCCAATGTTGTTTTCCTGGATTGGCAAGGAACCTGCTCACTACTCCCACTGAATATGCAATGCCTGGTCATGTACATACCATGGCATACATCAAGCTTCCAACTGCCAAAGCATAAGGAATCATGGTCATCTCTTCGTTCTCCTTTTCATCACTAGGACATAATTCAGTACTTAGCTTGAAGTGGGTTGCAAGGGGTGTACCAATCGGCTTGGCATCCTTCATATTAAACCTGTCAAGCATCTTCTTGATATATTTTTCTTGTGACAACCATAACCTTTTGTTTTTCCTGTCACGCATAATCCTCATGCCCAATATCTGTTGTGCTGGTCCCAAATCCTTCATTGCAAATTTGTTGCCCAAATATTTCTTCAACCTATTGATCTTATTCTTATCATGCCCAAAAATAAACGTGTCATCCACATATAACAATAATATGATATACTTTTCTTGACCATACCTCTTGATATAAACACAATGGTCAGCTTCCAACCTATGAAAACCATGTTCCAACATGAATGAATCAAATTTATTGTACCATTGCCGAGGTGCAGGTTTCAACCCATAGAGACTCTTGTTCAACTTGCAAACAAGGTCTTCTTTGCCTTTTTCTACAAAGCATTTTGGCTGCTCGATATAAATATATTCCTCCAATTCACCATGAAGGAAAGCAATT
The DNA here is from genome assembly GCA_000404065.3 of Pinus taeda. Lineage (NCBI taxonomy): Eukaryota > Viridiplantae > Streptophyta > Pinopsida > Pinales > Pinaceae > Pinus > Pinus taeda. The sequence continues at coordinate 140,068 of APFE030030057.1, forward strand.
TTTACATCTAATTGTTCACATTCTAAGTCTAAAGCAGAAACAAGACCAAGAATGACTCTAATGGATGACATTTTAACAACAAGTGAGAAAATTTCAGTGAAGTCAATACCTTCTTTTTGGGCAAACCCTTTCACCACCATCCTTTCTTTATACCTCTCCTTCTTTTTGTCACCTTTATGCTTAATCCTATAAACCCATTTGTTTTGTAGAGCCTTTCTTCCTTTTGGGAGGTTTACCAACTCCCAAGTTTTATTTTCCAGCAAAGAGTTAATTTCTTCCTCCATCGCTTTCTTCCATTCTTTACTGTGCTCAACTTTACAAGCTTCTTGGAAACAATTAGGCTCACCTTCATCAGTCAACAAAATATAGTTTCAAGGAGGATACCTTTATGAAGGCTTATGAGACCTAGAAGATCTACGAACCAATTGTGGTGGTGCATTATCAGGTTGAATCTCTTGTAAAGGTTCATGAATATTCCTTCTTCTTGGTGTTCTTCATTTTCCACTTCTTGTTCTTCATGCTTCTGAATTTGTTGTCCATTTTCTTGCATTGGTGGGATGTCTTCATGTTGTTCTTCAAACATGTCAATAAATTTCTTGCCCTCCAGCTCACTTGCAGTCCTCTTGAACATTTATGACTCATTAAATATAACATCATTGCTTCTAATAACTTTATGTTTGACTGGATCCCATAGATAATAACTAAATTATTCAACTGCATATCCCAAAAAACTGCATTTCATAGATTTGTCATTTAGCTTAGTTCTATTTTCTTTGGGAACATGTACAAATGCTTCACATCCAAAGATTTTCAAGCGAGAATAATTCAACTTCTTACCAGTCCAAACTTCTTTAGGGATACCACCATCCAAGGTTGTAATTGGAGATCTATTTATGAGGTAGCAACTGGTCCTAATTACTTTAGCCTAAAAATTATTCTCCAAACCAGAATTGGACAACACACTTCACATCTTTTCCATAATGGTGTGATTCATCCTTTCTGCGACACCATTCTGTTGAGGAGTACCAGGCACAGTCTTCTCATGCTTTATGCCAAACCTATTACAATATTCCTTGAATGCATTTGAGCAATATTCTCCACCATTACCTATTCTTAAACACTTGAGAAATTTGTTGGTCTCTCTTTCAACAACAACATGAACGTTTTGAAATATTCCGAACACTTCACTTTTACTTTTCATACGATATGCCCAAACCTTTCTGGATGCATCATCTATACATGTTACAAAATATGATGCTCCTCGTAATGAGTTGATGTTAATAGGCCCGAACACATATGAGTGTATCAATTCTAACACATTTTTCTTTCTATCATGGCCACCTCTAAGGAATGAAACCCTTCTTTGTCTACCATATATACAATTCTCACAAAGATTAAGATTTTAGGATTTTAAACCTAGCAATAAATTTTTACCAACAATGATTTTTAAGCCCTTCTTGCTCATGTGACCCAAGCGCTTATGCCACAGATCTGTTGAATTTCCTTCTTTTGTGACAACAACCAAATCTAATTTTCCTATCAGTGCCTTCAATGTGTATAATGTTCCTGTCTTGGGTCCTTTGGCCATGACCAATGCTCCTTTGCTAATTTTCAAGCCTCCTTTTCCAAATCTTGTGGAATAACCTTCATCATCCAGTCATCCCAAAGAGATCAAACTCATGCACATTTCTAGTACATGCCTGACCTATTTCAACAATATATCTTGTCCATCCTTCATCTTATCTGGACATCTCCCACTCCGAAAATACTGCAAAAATGATTATTCCCCAAATGCACTCTACCATAATCACCGGGATTATATGCAAAAAAACTATCTTTGATGGGGTTACATGGTGAGATTCCCCAGATTCAAGGATCCAATCAAAGCTATTGCCACATGTATAGAAACATGAATCCTCTACTAAAACAATAAACAACACATCACCATTTGTGGCTACATTAGTAGTCTCACCTTCATTTGTGCTGGATGACTTGTGATTTGTACTGGTCGCCTCTCATACTTTTGTCCTTTCTTCCAGAATTGACATTCTTTCTTCATGTGCCTGGGTTTACCACAATGAAATCAGATGACCCCTCCCCTCCTTGATTTTGATTGGCCTCTTGATTGTGATTACCCTTGTTAGCCTCGATTAATTCTGCTACCATGATCAACTAGAGCTAGAGCTTCTCCTCCCTGGTTTTCTGCAATTGACTTGCATTGTAGGTTCTCATTCATTAAACTGCTGCTCACATCATCAAACTTCAAGGTCCCTGTAGTTGCTAAAGTGCTCATAGCTACAATTAAAATTTCCCAGCAGTCTGGCATAGAACACATTAGCAAAACGGCTCTAATTTCATCATCTAAAATGATTTAACAAAGGCAAGTTGATTAGTAATTATATTAAATGAATTCAAGTGCTCAACAACTAAATAACCCTCCTTCATCTTGAGATTATAAATATTCTTCATCAATAACACTTTGTTAATGTCATTCTCTTATCATATAGATCATGAAGCTTCTTCCATAATCCTTTTATTGTCTTTTCTCTGGACACATTGAAATACACATTCTTTTCTAGATATTGGCGAATTGTTGCTATAGGATAAAATGCATGGTGTATGGAGAATGGAGATACCCTCAAGGGGCTTCTCGGAACCCTTGGCAGACTGTAGGATTATCTATAGCTATCCCAAATCTACATGCATGTCCATATACAATAACTAACTATCAAAACAAAACAGATTCATTACCTCAAGCTTCCGTGTAGATTTGCTGGAGAGCACATTGCAGCTAGGTGGAAGTCCCCTAAGCTAGCTCCAGATCAAGTCCTGCACATAGAAGAGACAAGCATAATCACAACATACAACATTGATAATTAATACATGAATACATAAAATACATCTAATTACACATAACTAAGCTACTCATGCTAAAAGGTATTGGACAAACAACTAAATGATTAATAGTACTAACACCACGGAGTAGACAGTACAACTGCAGTTCTATATTAATGTCAGAAGAGTGATAATGACCATCTATTGCATCAGCCTTCCCTTACCCCTCCAACTCCTCCCTCTCTCTCCCTGCTTACCAAATTATTATGCTTAGATTTGAGACTATGCTCGACAATCAAGTAAGCTATCCTTTCAAATGATTTGACCTCTATCACCATAGCCCTAACTTTTCTTATGTAGCAATTGAGTTAGGGTTGCCAAGTTCCTCCATGAGTCTCTTAAGGTAAACGAAATGATGTTGCCATTCTTTTGAGCTCTTTCCCATTTTCCTCCTTCATTAAGATTAGAAATCCCATCAATAGGTCGAACTTTAGATGTTTCCTTGCTTTTCTAAGTAGATTTAGGAGGGAATATAGAGATATTTATGAGTCAATTTGCTCCTTTGACCTCTAGATTCTCATTAGGATCCATTAACATTGTCCCCGAACCAACAAGTAGAGTTAGTAGGGTCACTAGCGCTCCCTTAGGCTTACAAAGAATCTTTATAAAGCATGTTGTTAATGTATAACCAGTGTTAGTGTGGAAACAAGGCTTGTGATATTGGTATTTTCTTCAGCTATCATGTCTTTCCCCTCTGACCTGATGAGGGGGTCATTTTTTGAATAAAACATGCCCCCTAAAGTTTGAGATCAGAGGCTGGGACAATGGTCGAAATACTTTACTTAACTATCATTTTCCTTCTTTGATGAAAAGATAGAGAGGATCGAAGCTTCAGGTGGTACCAAAAACCTGATACAACACACATATATATATATAAAACAACTAAAATCATGTCCTAAGTCGGGCATTCCCACTCTCAGTAGCTATGTCAGAGTGATTTTCTCATAAAAGAGATGTGACGATGTTGGCTGCCGATAAGCACAATGCGGATTCGGTGTCATAATAGGATCATTTTGATGAGCTGTCTCTAAAAAAAAATATACGTAACTTGGGAGAGGAAACAAGGCTAAGTGATGGAAGTCTCTACTTAAGATCTTGATTTTCACTTCACCGAATAGAATAGATCGATACATGTGAATATATGCATTGATGTTGAACATGCATGAAATCGTCTGATTACTAGTCAATAATGGAGATCGTTAACAGATGCAAGGAAGGCCACTGCTAATGGTGATAGTCTCCATGATGCACAGTACAATCTAGTGAGTGTGAAATATGTTTTTGTTGTCGAACACCCGTAGAATCATTTAACGAGGAGCCAATAATGAGAACTCCTGATCAAACACAAGGTGACCTGCCACTAATGTTTGCAAGTACCAAGGTACTGAATGTGTTTATGGGTTGTCCTCCTAGATAGAGTGTTGAAGTCGATAGGAAGATACCTGTCAAAAGGTAGGAAATAATGTTTCCTACATCAATCGACATGAAACAGAATAAGAATGATTTTGTTTTTGAGGAATCTTTGAGCATTGGGTCTAAACAACAAAAGGCATGATGAAAGGATATGCTTGATGGGTTGATGGAGGAAACAAAAGGTTAACCCTTGAACAATAGAAGGCACAACAACGGTTTTAACCATGTAGCATTAGACTCATGAACACCAAAGAGTGTTAGAATACAGAGATGCAAGAACATCGGGGTATTTAGGCTAAACTCATAGGATGGCAGGATTCATATTGAGATGCCATCACAAAGAAGGTTTATCTGAGGGAGTGCCATGTTCAAGGGAACGAATGCTGCCAAACCATGCTTTCTAATACTAAATACAGTTGTATTGTCTATGTTCCCCATATGATTAGTTTAATGAGTCCAGATGGGTAAACTCGTCAATCTTTTCATATTTTAAGAGTCTGAAAAGGACCGCCAAAAAGAGTGCCTCTATGCCTTATCTGATTAGTTTAATGAGTCCAAACAGGTAAACTCGTCGATCTTTCCATGTTTTAAGAGTCTAGAAAGGATCGTAAAAAGAGTGACTCTATACCTTGTCTATTTAATTTAATGAGTCCAGACGAGACAACTCAATGGTATTTTCATATTTAGAGAGTTTGAAAAGATCGTAAAGAACGACTCCAGGGTGGTCGCTTTGTCATAGTTTTTAACCGGATGCGACAAAAGTTTAATAGTATACCCGGATCGGTTACTTTTTTATGAGTGAATATATTGAGTTGGGATAAAGAGAAACCTATGCTCAATAGATGTTGACCTCATTTTGTTATGATTACAAGGAGATGGACTAAACTCGATTTTCATCGTGAATTTTTAATGAGTCACACGATGACAAACTCAATACATTCATCAAATTTTAACAAGTCAAATGAAGAAAAATCAAGTTATCTTTTTCATTTTAGTGAGCAAAGGAAAAAAGGTAAAATAATTGCTCATTCCGTCTTTGTAGATTTAACGAGCTCGAAGAAGGGAAAAAATCGGGGATTTTTTGATTTAAGAGCGAGAAATGGTCCCAAAAAAGCAAGTGCTCTAGTTGCTGTCGTATATTTTTAACGAGCCCAACGACAAAAACTCTGGATTTTTCAGTTTAACGAGCAAGAAAAGTACCTAAAAGAATGCTTGGTTCATCTTTATAAATTTTTAACGAGCCTAAAGAAAAAACTCGAGGATTTTTTAGTTTTATGAGCAAGAAAAAAGCGCCTAAAAAGAATGCTCTAATGATCTTTTTTAGTTTAATGAGCTAGAAAAAGAGCGAAAAAGAGTTGCTTAGACCATAGTTGTATATGTTTAACAAGTCCAATGATGAAAAACTCAGGGATTTTTTAGTTTTAGAGAGAGAGAACATCCCATAAAATAAAGCGCTCATATCTTCTTTGTAGTAGTTTAATGAGCCCAAAGAAGTAGACTTGAGGTTTTTCGAATTAACGAGCAAGAAAAATACCATAAAAAGAATGCTCGACCTTCTTTGTGGTAGTCTAATAAGCCCGAAGAAGGAGACTTGAGGATTTTTTAGATTAACGAGCAAGGAAAATACCATGAAAATAATTCTCGATCTTCTTCATGGTAGATTAACGAGCCCAAAGAAGGAGACTCAAGGATTTTTCGAATTAACGAGCAAGAAAAATGCCATAAAAAGAATGCTCGATCTTCCTCGATCTCATGCTTGACAATAGAAGGGTCTATTCCATGTATTTCCTCATAAGACCAAGGGAAAACATCATGGAAGTCCTTAAAAGGATAGGTGAACCTCACAATTTCCTTAGGATTGTGATTGGCTCCAATCTATATATTTGTCATGATGTCTGTCTTGACTAGAACATAAATGAGCATTGTCTTTGAAAGATTGCCCATGTTCCCTTTTGAGTCCAAAGTTTGGATAGTCATATAAGGTGAGGAAATGATTTTTGGTATGTCAAGTGATAGGATTTGAAGAGGCATCATGTCCGAATCAGATATTGAAACACGAAGGTGCGAGTCCTCCCAAGGTCACTCTTCTAAACTCATGATTTCTCTAATAGCTTCATCCGTGGGTAGGACTTGATTGAGTATACTGAAAGAAGGAGTAGTTATGCGAGGGGAAGTGGTACCATTGCCCGTAACAAAAGTGACCAGAGATTCAAATGCAGCTTGAATGGCTTGATAGGCAAATTCAGCTGGTGACAGTTGCATTTGTTCTCTGTAAGTGTCAATGTCTGAAGGGGCCGGGAGGATCCAAGGATTGGTCGGTTCATGAGGAATGGATGAAACCATAGAGACCATCTATGGAACTACAGGTGGTGGAAGAGGGAAACAACCCATCAGGGAAGAGCCCTTCAATAGACCAGTACTGATACTGATGTAAGAGTCAGGTACACCATCCACTAAGGGTACATAGTCACTAGGTCATAGGGAGTAATCTGAGGTGCAAAAGTACAGCTGGTCCATTGTGACTATCTTTCCATCTAAGGGAAATAGGATGATATGGAAGACTGAAGACACAATGGAATTCATGGCATAAGTCCAATTGCGGCCCAAAAGCAGATTATAGTCAAGTTTATGATCCACAACTTCAATATCCACTGTTACCATTTTCCCACTCCAAGTGATGGGGTAGCTGGAAAGGTAACCTTTTGGGATGAAAGTGTGGCCGTTGAAAGCTTTAAGGGAATTTGATGGCGGGGATAGGGTTGGAGAACCCAAAGTGAGCCAACATGAAGCTGACATGACGCAGGTAGAAGCACCTTCATCGATGACAATTCTATGTACACCTTTACCTTTCAAAAATATTTGCACCTGAAATGCAAGCTGGTGAGAAAGGGGGGGTTTACACTTTTCCATGTCGAAAATTGCAAGCATGGAATCCTATGAGTTGATACCACCAATAGCCGAAAGCAAAGATTTCCTTTGTGCTGGACATGTTTGTAATACTTCGAGCACTGACATAGTCGACAGCGCTTGCACCAAGTCTTCTACAATGCTGTAGTTTTGGGAGGCACATGCAGATGTATTGTGTGTTATGCGTCAAAGTGCCCCTTTAGGGGGGCAAATCACATGGTCAACAATTGGCCTTTCGATATGAAAATCATTAGGCAGTGGTGGGTTTTGACTTGAGGAAGGTTCCTCTGCATGACCAACAAGAGCTCCATAAGATTTGGCTTTGGTTTGTAGATCTACCGTTTCAAAGGTGTAAACAGTAGAGGATCCTTCACCAATTGAAGGATGTTGTGAACCACCATTGCCCCCTTGCAAGGGTTGGGGTTGGTTTGAAATAAGGTGTAGCTGCTATTGAGAGGGGAAAGGATTATTAAGGATAGCGGGGGTCCTACCAGTATTCTTTTTAGCAATGAAATTTGTGCATTCCTGAAGACATGGGCATCGATAGGTCATGTGGTCTTTAGCACAGATTTTGTAAATGGAATCTGGCAAGTTTATCATTTCCATCATCAAGAGGCGCAACAACCTTTTGCTTTGGGTTTTGCTGCTTTGTTGACTGCTCCTCAAAAGGAGCGGTCTTTTTCTTATTCTTCTTGTTCTTACCACCAAGTGTTTGCGTAGACTGCACAAAGTTTATTGCAGTGGTAGGAAGAGCAGTTGATTTGGTAGAGGGGTCCACTGACATCTGGGAAATGTGACCACTGAGTTGTTTTCTAGAAGCCTTGGAGGTTGCACCGATAAGCCCATCAGTATGCGCTCTAGGGTGATAAGTAGCAGAAGCATTGGAGTTGCGAAGGGCATTGGGGATTATGTTCTAAAGAATGCCAGACTGTGAATATATCATATCTAAGTGTTGGGCACGACGTATGGATTGGTCTTCTGTGACTGCACCACCTAAGGTGAAATCCTTAGCGATTTGGGGGAGTAGGGACTTGCAAAACCAGTCCGCTACGAGATAGTCTAGGAGGGGAGCTTTGACTAACCTTCCCCTCTATCTCCATTCTTGTATATGATCAGAGATGTGGGTGGCGGTATCCTAACGTAATGAAGTGAGGAGTTCCATCCCAGTCTCATAACGGATGGGTAGCTCGAATTGCTTTAAGAATTCAATCGCTAGAGCGTCAAAGGTATTGACTGACACACGTGATATCTCAATGTACCACTCAGTTACGTTTCCAGTAAGGGTGCGAGGAAAAAGACGTAATCGGATACTATCATCCACCATGGAGTTAGAAACACACCAAAGATGATAGGTGGTGATATGGGTACCCGGATCCTCCCCTTGTTTCGCTTCAAACTTAGGGATGTCTATCGGTATCTTATGTGGGATTGGCGGCCAGAGTAAGTGATCTAAAAATGGGGCACTAAGGGTTTCTTGTCAAGCTTACAAGAACCTCTCCCACTTCCAAAGCTTAAATATTCCCAAGATATTATGATTAACTAATTGCGGAATTAATGATGCTTGAAATAGGTGAATGCTTATGTTTGATTTTGAACTATTTATGTGCTTTGAGTTCTGTTACTTATGCTAATATAAAATGCATATAATAGTAAATAGAAGCAGCAAATGCAATCACACATAAGATAGCAATATAATATGGAGTTCACCCAAAACTCTTGGGCTACGTCTCCTTGAGCTCTAGTCAACTTGACTAGGCTCTATGGGATTATGTCAAAGTCCTTTTACAAGCTCCAAGCTCAACTCCACTAGTTTACACTGAACACAATGGGATTAGAACACTATCTTATCCCTGGCTCTAAAGCTCTCTGTCTTTCTGGATCTGGATCTGGCTCTGGCTTTGTGAGCTATCAGCAGTTCACTCGACCTCCAAGCGATTGCCTCAGTAACTTTCAGCTCTCTGGTTTTTCTCTCAACCTCCAAGCGACTCCAACAACTCCCTCAGCTACCTACACTTCCCGCTCTACCTACCCTCATTAATTGAGCCCTCTAGCTTCTTTGAGGCATTCTTTGACTCTGCGGCTTCCTGTCTGTTTCTCCGCATATAATCATTCCTCTGTCTCTTCATTTGGCCCTCTAGCTTCTGGCTCTATGGCTCTGCACATTACAAATGCATCATTGTTTACAAAATGCTTGCTTTCCGCGTGGCACAATGATCAAGGGTTGTTACAAAGGAATTAGGCCCTTTCTTTAGGCAAAAACTCGAAAATGGAACAAAATTCCAATACACAGAGTTTTACCGAAAATACACTATTGGGCGTGAAATCTGAACTTCAAAAATTATGAAATCCCCCCTATAAACCTTATAAGGTCTGCCCTTTTATGGTTGTTGCAAGCCCACCATTGATCTGCATGATCTATGATCCAATGACTGATAGCCATTTCGGGTGGCTTATGTGTACGAAGATTACCCATCCAAAAAGGCAGTTTTCTCTCTCCTGCGCCATGCCATGTGTCAGCCATTGTATGGGTTCAGGTGGAGCCCATCCAATACCACTTACCACCTGAGGCCCACCAAAAATATTTCTTACCATGGAACTCCTTTGTATTTCGGTTTTATCATGGAAATGCGCTAATACACAGAACATCTGAAAAACTCGGATTTCAAATTTTATGCAATCGGGCTTATAATTCCCATCGGGTCTGGCCCTTATTGTCTTATTGCAAGTCGTGTGCCCAATGGCCATTTTCATTGAGGATCACCGATCACCTGATCTCCAATTACCCCGATCGAATCCTGGCCATTGATCTGTGCACCCAATCCAATGGTCCATGCGCAATCACACATCGCAATCACAATGGTCTTGGGGGTCTTCCCTTTGACCATGCCGACCGTCGATCCACCGATTGCTGATATCTCACCTCGCGTATCATATTGGTAGGGTCTATGCCTCTGCTCCTCTGATTATTGATCGCCTTGATCACCGATATCGCTCATCGCAATCGCATTGTCGCATATCACCCAGTCACATGTCACTGTGCTTGAGGTCCCGATATCGGGCGAAGGCCTACCTCTGATATGATAAGTCGAAGGTCACAATCGGGGGTTCTTTTCGCCCTTGCCTTAAGTCCTCCGCTTAACCCTTCTAATGTGATTTTCCTTAAGGAGCCTTTTAGGCCATTTTTAGAAGAAATGCCTCCTTTTTCAAAGGACAAAGGCAACCTTCTCTCTGCGATAACTTCATCATCCGAAGTCCATTTTAGCCCATTCAAGTTGTAGTAGATTCAAAATGAGAAGATCTATGCAATGGGACTATTTCCAAGAGCATCCCTAGACTTTCATTTTCGTCTGTGAGGAACACTTTAGACTCATAAGTCTGTCTTAGATCCATTTTAGATCACACCTTCCCACTAAAATAACTTTTGGTCTCCAAAAGACTGATATACTGATTTGAACAATAAATGAGAGTAACAACACCCTCTTCTTTCAGCCTCCATACACTTGCCTTGCATAGTGCCTCTAAACCAAAGCCTTTGACCACTCTCCTTCCTAGATATGCTAGTCCTCTTAGGAAGAACTGTTTCCTCCTTGACTTCATGCAGAACTCCTGCTGAGATGGTCATAAAAGGTAGTTTGAACTTCTCTTCCTTGATCATTGATCCAAGGTGGCTCAAACAAATGTGAAGTACATTTGCTCCACAAAATTTTCATTTGTACCCGTTTGAAAAGCTGTCAACGACAACTGTTAACAACAACAGAAATACAAACAACAACTGGATGGCATAAAACTCCTGCTTCAACAACAGAAATAGATTTCACATCTTGTGAACACCTGCATGTCTTACATTTGCATACAAATTATGGACTAGATAACAAGCCCACAAAATCAAATTATGGACTAGATAACAAGCCCACAAAATATGCCTTTAAAATAATTGACCCTTCAAGTCAAGCATGTAGAAAAAGACCTCTAGGACTCTTTTTCAAAAGATGAAACATTTCATCATTATCTCCATCTTGGAGACCAAGTTAACTTCTCCCAAGTCAACATTGCATGCATGTTACAAAAAAGCAATCAACCCTTCAAGTTAATTACACATACATATTCAAATACAAGGAAATCATCAGCATCCCTGTGTTCATGCACATCAAGCTTATGCATGCATTTCATCCTTCAAATTTCGCTTAAGTACACTGTACTTTTGAAGCTGAAATGAAATATAATGTTGCAGCAATAGAGTGAGTCTCCTACTCAACTTTTTCCATTCACCTTCTTGGTAAAACCCTGCAACTTGCATCTCACTAACAAAGAAATGCAAATAGATGCATCAATAGACATGTAATCTTAATTGGATAAGAACTCTAACCATTTCTTACCAACCCATTTCAAAGGTCTTTCCTTTGTCTGCACATCAGCGTCAACATGTGAATCATCCTGAAACACATCAATCATGGAATCTTAATTTCCATTTCTGCCATCTTCTCTTTCCACTTTCTTCAACTTTTGTGGAAGCATTGCTGGATTCAGAGTCCAACATTTTATAGCAAGGTGTCCTTGCTTATGGCAGTAAGTGCAACACATGTGCATCCTCTTGACAGCATGACTTGCCTTGTCCAATGGACCTTTGGCTTCTTGCTTCCTTTCCTTCAAAAGTTTCTTGCATGTGGCTATCCTCTTCCAACATCTAGCAACATTATGGTTATCCAAACCACAAAAGGAACAAGCAATTATTTTCCCATATCTATGTGGAAATTTATCATGCTTTGCAAAATCAAAAGGAAGATGACTAGAACCATATTTATACCTTACTTTTTCACCATTATTGCCTTCATGAGGAGGTGAATCAAATGAAGAAGTGGCTCCCTTTGGAACACCATCAATCTCTTCAAGGTTGTTAGAGTTTCCATAACTCTCTAGTTCAAGTGTGTGCTTCTGAACACCTGCATCCTGCAAATGATGTTTCAAGCTATTGCATTCCTCCTGAATGCAATCTTCACACTCTTGAGGTAGAAGACCTACAGTGCAGCTCCTTGGAGCTGTTTCAATGGGCTTCATGATAGCTTTGGAACCTTCTCCATAAGCTTGTCCATAGCCAAGACCAAATACTTAGGCCTTTCCTCAACTATTATTGGCTCAACAATACCTTGTGCATGTCTTCCCAAGCCCTTTCCTTCATAGCCCATCTTGGACATTAGCTTGGAACCTATGCCTCTAGTATGTTTTTCAAAAGAACCAATACAAGCATTCTTAGAAGAATTTGAAGACAAACAAGAATGGTTACCTATTCTTCAAGTTGGTACTTGACTAAGGCTTCTTTGGCAACAAAGAGCTGTGACTCAAACTCATGCATCCTTTTCAGGTTCATATTTGCAATATGAAGTTGCCTCTCCATTTCTTGCAATTTGTCAGAAAGCAACTGCTTCTTTTCCTCCATGGAATTCAACTGCTCTCTAAGTATGCTGCTCTTCCTTCCATCCTCATACATTTCTCTCACCATATCCATCATGGTGGACAAGTCTTGCTTCATGTCTTCATGAAAGACTCTTGTGAAGAAAGAAGAATTTGAGGACTCACTTGTAGAATTTTTTAGTATGCCAATGAACAAAAGAACTTCAAACAAGATTAATAAAGAGCTTATTCAGCAACCTTTTGCAACAAACCTCTTGTGCTTCAAGGATTGCCTTGAGGTCCTTTGGGATAGAAGAATGCCTTCAACCCTTCTTCCTTCTTGTCCTTCTTGGACTAAGCTATCAATAGCTTTCCCTTCACCTCTGCAAACTCAAACAATAGTCAGTCTGCAAACAAGCATACAATCAACCTCTGACCATTTAAGCACCTTTCAAACAAGCAATCTTTGCTTTTTCAATCAAGCATTCTGATCTGATACCACTTTCTCTGGTATAATTAGCTTTGATATCACCTTCCTGAAGGTGAGGTTAATCAATTATAGGCTCTGATACCACCTGATCTGAAAATGGGGCACTAAAGGTTTCTTGTCAAGCTTACAAGAACCTCTCCCACTTCCAAAGCTTAAATATTCCCAAGATATTATGATTAACCAATTGCGGAATTAATAATGCTTGAAATAGGTGTATGATTATGTTTGTTTTTGAACTGTTTATGTGCTTCGAGTTCTGTTACTTATGCTAATATAAGATGCATATAACGTAAACAAAAGCATCAAATGCAGTCACACATAAGACAATGATATAATATGGAGTTCACCCAAAACTCTTGGGCTACATCTCCTTGAGCTCTAGTCAACTTGACTAGGCTCTTTGGAATTGTGGAAAAGTCCTTTTACAAGCTCCATGCTCAACTCCACTGGTTTACACTGAACACAATGGGCTTAAAACACCATCTTATCCCTGGCTCTAAAGCTCTCCAGCTTTCTGGCTCTAGCTCTGGCTTTGGCTCTCGGCTCTGGCTCTGGCTCTGGCTTTGGCTCTGTGAGCTATCAACAATTCGCTCGACCTCCAAGTGACTATATTAGCAACTTTCAGCTCTCTGGTTTTTTGCTTGACCTCCAAGCGACTCCAACAACTCCCTCAGCTGCCTGTGCTTCCCAGTCTACCTGTCCTCGTCAATTGAGCCCTCTAGCTTCTTTGAGGCATTCTTTGACTCTACGACATCCTTTCTATTTCTCTGCATATAATCATTCCTCTACCTCTTCATCTGAACCTTTGGCTTCTGGCTCTATGGCTCTATGCGTTATAAATGCATCATTGTTTACAAAATGCCCGCTTGCCACGTGGCACAATGATCAGGGGATGTTACAAAGGAATCATGCCCTTTCTTCAGGGGAAAACCCAAAAATGGAACAAAATTCCAATACACAGAGTTATATCGAAAAAACACTATCGGGCGCGAAATCCGGACTTCAAACATTATGAAATCACCCCTATAAACCCTATAAGGTTTGCCCTTTTATGGCTATCGCAATCTCACCGTTGATTTGCGTGATCTCCGATCCAATGGCTGACAGCCATTTCGGGTGGCATATGTGCATAGAGATTACCCGCAAGAAAAGACGATTTTCTCTCTCCTGCACCATGCCACATGTCGACCAGTGTATGGGTTTGGGTGGAGCCCATCCAATACCACTTACTTCTTGAGGCCTGCCTGAAATCCCACCTACCACGAAACTACTTTGTATTTTGGTTTTATCACGGAAATGTGCTAATACATAGAAAATACGAAAAACCTGCATTTCAAATTTTATGTAATCGGGCTTACAATTCCCATTGGGTTTGGCTCTTATCGGCTTATTGCAAGTCATGTGCCCAACGACCCTTTGTATTGGGGATCACCCATCACCTGATCTCTGATCACCCTGATCGAATCTTGACCATTGATCTGTGCACCCGATCCAACGATCCACGCGCAATCCCACATCGCAATCGCAACAACCCCAAGGGTCTTCCCTTTGACCATGCCGACCGCTGATACATTGATCCACCAATCACTAATATCGCACCTTGCATATTGCATTGGCAGGGTCTATGCCTCTGCTCCTCCAATCGTTGATTGCCAATATCGCTCATCGCAATTGCATTGTCACATATCACCTAGTTGCATGTTGCTATGCTTGGGGTCCTGATATCAGGCGAAGGCCTACCTTCGATGCGATAAGTCGAAGGTCGCAGTTGGGGATTCCTTCCACCCTTGCCTTAATTCCTTCACTTAACCCTTCCGATGCAATTTTCCTTAAGGAGCCTTTTAGTCCATTTTTAGAAGAAATGCCTCCTTTTTCAAAGGACAAAGGCAACCTTCTCTCTACAATAACTTCATCATCCGAAGTCCATTTTAGCCTATCCAAGTTGCAGTAGATTGAGAGTGAGAAGATCTATGCAATGGGACTGTTTCCAAGAGCATCCTTGGACTTTCATTTTCCTCTGTGAGGAACACTTTAGACTCGGAAGTCTATGTTAGATCCATTTTGGATCAGTAAGTTATGATAGATGGGGTCATTTGTAAGTTTGTACATGTCAAGGATATCCAACGTTGCCACAAAAGGCAAAGTGTGTGATGCCCCCGACTTGGACCAAGGTGATGACATATGACTTGAGGATCCTTGTGGTCCTCCCATTGTTTGAGTCCCAATATTGTGCATAGGTTGTGTGGTATAATAGTTGCCTTGGGGTATGGCATTGTAATGTGGATTTCCATGGGGATTGTGATGTTGGGGTATAGAATTTCCCCCAGGATAAGCAGTACCCCCTTGACTCATTTGAGGTTGTGAGTAGGGTGCTCCCATGAATTGGTTGGGACCTCCTTAAGGATTCCCGCCCGCTACAAAACTAACCATATGTCCTTGACTGACATAAGAAATGCTCATGTCTATCAGTGACTGACCATGCATGCCTGAAAACAAAGGGGGAACTGTTACGTTCCTGACCGGTATATGCATATTGGGAGTGCCCCCAGATAATTAAATCTGGGGGTTAGAACTATACAATGGATGTCAACCATATTGTTGGTTGAAGGGACCCATGCTAACTATGCTATATTGAGAGTTATAAGGAGTGTTGTATGTAGCACTTGTCGAAGGTATAGAGTTTAACACTAAAGGGGTGGATCCCGACATTGGCTGGGTTCCACTCGTGGAGGGTGTCATATGAGGGTTTGTACCTGGGACAAATGTGATAGCAGGTTTCACCATCAACGGTGTGATAGTGACTGTCGACTGGGGAAGTGGTGGGGGACCAAAAGTGTCCAAAACGTTCCACGACCTGTTAATCGTTGATGGGATGGATGGAAGTGTTCAAACTGAAGACAAAGGGGGTACAGGTGCAACACGAACCAAGAGTGGGTCCAACATATTCCTGATCGAAGGGTAATAGGGAGAAAGAAATCCTACAGTAAATAAATCCTCTGGTAAGCTTGAATCGTCAGTTGTCTAAACAAATTTTGTGTGAGATCTCGAAGACTAATTTCCTGAAGATGGGGAATCCGATTCATTGGAGCTCGATGGATCCTCCACAATGAGTGGAGGAATTCATAACAATCGTCCAGATTGACAAAGAGGGCTGGATGTAGCCACGGTGACCGATAATTTTTATTAATAAATTTTATTGTGATATTTATTAAAGTCTCAATGATAACACTTGGCCACCTAAAAAATAAAAAATACACTAAGTGAATCAATCAGAAAATAGAGGGAAATGACCCTGTCTGATAAGCATCGATCACTAGAGATGAAACCTAGTATCAAAATGAATAACAGAGGGGGCTGGCCAAATGTACAGTTACGGTTACTCTAGAGCTTCACCCGAACCTCAGATTAAGGGGCCAAGTACTCTCACGAAGACAAGCACCCTCCCAAAAACTGAAGATAGAGTAGGTTCAGCTATGTTAGGTACCAAGGCAGCCTACCCTAGTCACCTTGTGTAGTCCCTAAAAGTATGGCCACTAAGGATACATCAGATCACGGACACTACCGAGGGGGACATAGTCGCAGATAGTACGTTATGTGGGCAGGATACCTGAGTCCCCAACTCACCTCCGAAATCCCCGAAGGGATCCCCAATACACAGAATACCAAAAGGAGTTGTAAGTGCAGGTGAGCTACCTTCACTTACAGTCTGATGTTGTCTCGTATTTACTCCGCTTTTGCTGTAGTAGTCCCAGTAGTATGAGTGTAGAAGAAATTTTCTCTCTTTTAATGACACTAGTTTTGGTTTCTGATCTAAGGCAGTTTACTCACACTGCCTATCCCAAGATCCTAGCCTGAACTAATGTTTCTTTGCTCTATAAATAGTTATTGATTGATTTTAGGTAGATTTTATGTGTACTTTTTAGTGTCTTCGGTAGGGGTGTTGACGTATGATATTTGGTGGGACTCTGATTCAAAATCAAGCAAAAAAAAATGCTTGAAAATATTCAATTCGATGAAATAAGTTGTATTCTACAAGTGAGAGTCTTTCATACATTCATCTTTGTTCCATGCATCCTAGTCATTATAATGCTAGCATAACCGACAACAATTTTTCAATGCTTTCTAACAACTATTTGAAACCAAATAAAGCAAATTTTAACCAGCTAAGCAGAAAATGAATAAAGAGTGTTGATTTTCCTTTATAAAAACTTTTAAGAAAGAAAAAAAACTATTTCCTAAAAATAAAATAAAATTCTTTTAGGACACAGATCTTGCTAACAAAATACAGCTGCAGACCCTTTTTCAGTCCATGAGTAGGTTTCTTATCCCTTTGAGTTTACAGATGCAACTGCATGTCAAGATTTGGGTGACTAACGCTTCGTGCCAGAGGCCACATAGAGTTACTGGTCCTACTAACGCACTGTTTGTCAAGACAGAGATTTATAAAGCTCTATTTACTCTGCTAATCTGTGTTAGTGTGGGAAAAGAGTTCAAAATAGGGCTTTGGGGATCAGATCTAGGGCTGAATATATAAGGGAAGAATGCAACAAGGTCTTGATGGGCCAGAAAAGGAATGCAAAAGTATAGGAATGTCTATAAGGAGGAGGAAACTAGGAACTATCTGGGTGAACTGGGAACTAATGCATAGTCCCCAGTGGAGTCACCAATTTTGCTATAGGATAAAATTCATGGTGTATGGAGAATGGAGATACCCTCAAGGGTCTTTCCAGGACCCTCGTCAGACTGTAAGATTATCTGCAGTTTTCACAAAGCTACATGCATTTCCATATACAATAACTAACTATCAAAGAAAAACACATTCATTACCTCAAGCCTCCGTGTAGATTTTTTGGAGAGCACAATGCAGCTAGGTGGAAGTCCCCTGAGCTGGCTCCAGACCAAGTCCTACACATAGAATAGACAAGCATTATCATAGCATACAACCTTGATCATTAATACATGAATATATAAAAGACATCTAGTTACACATAACTAAGCTACTCATGCTAAAAGGTATTTGACAAACAACTAAATGAATGATAGTACCAACACCACGGAGTAGACAGTACAACTGCAGTTCTATGTTAATGTCAGAAGAGTGATTACAACCATATGTTGCATCAGCCTTCCTTTACCCCTCTAGCTCCTCTCTCTCTCCCTTCTTATGAACTTCTTATGCGTAGATTTGAGACTATGCTCGACAATCAAGTAAGTTATTCTTTCAAATGATCTGGCCTCTATCACCATAGCCCTAGATTTCCTTATGTAGCAATCGACTTAGGGTTGCCAAGTTCCTCCATGAGTCTCTTAAGGTAAAAGAAATGATGTTGCCGTGCTTTTGAGCTCTTTCCCACTTGCCTCCTTTATTAGGATTAGAAATCCCACAAATAGGTCGAACTTTAGATGTTTCCTTGCTTTTCTAAGTAGATTTAGGAGGGAATATAGAGATATTTATGAGTCAATTTGCTCCTTTAACCTCTAGATTCTCATTAGGATTCAATAACATTGTCCCTGAACCAACAAGTAGAGTTAGTAGGGTCACTAACGCTCCCTTAGGCTTACAGAGAAGCTTTATAAAGCATGTTTTAGTGTATAGCCAACGTTAGTGTGGAAACAAAGCTTGTGATCTTGATCTTTGCTTCAGCTATCATGTCTTTCCCCTATAAGTTGATGAGGGGGTCATTTTGCTGTATAACAATTGTTGCAATCGCCTTTCTATCTAGCTTATTCCACTCTTCATCTATCATCGATCAGGGTTTCTTTGTTGTGCCCTCAATCAGAAAATACTAATCTTTTAAAATTAGTACATCCTCCATCTGTGATTTCCATAGGGCCAAATTAGCCCCCCTCAACTTCTCCATATCTATAACTATTGTCTCCATTTTCAATAATGTTGATGCCCCAAAAGCAAAAAACTCCACTTAAAAGTAGAAATGATCAAGGTGGATATTTGTGGCCACTTGCCAATTCCACTTGGACCACCACCATTGTTTCTTTTAGTTTTTTAGTTTCCTTAATTGTAGCACAATTTACTATTTTTAATAGTTTTTCGGGTCCTAAATTTTCAGAGCCATTTTGAGGCTCTAAACGATGTTTTTTTGGAAATCTACTGCCAGCGACTATGTCATTTTTTTCGTCGTAGTATTTTGAGAGATCTTTCCAACGGGGTGTCATGTGCATCAAATAGAGATAACATGACCAAGTCACGACCCCAGGAAGTTGGCTACCCAACTAACCCCAACGGGGCCCATAAACTCTCGGTGTTACATCTCTCGGGTTAGGGTTTTGGTTGTTTAGGGTTTTCTCTTATTGTTCAATAATAAAAATGCCCTTGAGCCTCATTGTAATGTAGTTCAGAGGCATGTAGCCACCACATCTCTTCTCAAAGATAAGCTACCATCGCAAAGCTAGTCTCATTTCCATATTGTTTGTAAGCATATTTCATTATTTGATATTAATCAAAGGAAGTGTTATTTCTGCTGCATCTCTGTATTTATGGTTATATCTATAATTTGTTGTGTTCTTGTTTAAATTCAAATCAGTGGTATCCGAGTGGTATTCTCTTTCTCTGTTTTTCTTTATGTGTCCCCAATGAGGTCGAGATATAAGGAGTTAGGGCTAGAAATGATCGGACTTTTGCAAGACCAACCTCATAAATCCCGATGGCCTCCCATAGAGGAAGAAAAGAAAGAAGAGGGAGCAGGAGGTCCTATCAAAATTTTGCTCGAGGAGGCCCTTGAGAAACAAAGGAACGCGATGATGGATAACTTTGCCAAGATCCTTCAACGGTTGCCCATCGACGGCGCATCCACATCCAACAACCACTCTGGAGACTCCACACCTTTTAAGGTACAAGTAAACTTTGACATTCACATATTTGAGGGCCAAAGAGATGTAGATACTATAAATAAATGGTTAAATCTATTATAAGGATATTTTTCTGTTCATGATTTTTCCATCCGAGAAAAGATTACTTTTACGCTTCTCAAAGCCACCCCATAGGTCAAGGACTGGTGGGAAACCTATTGTGACCAGAAGGATGAAAGTACGAACTCACTGTTTCCAACCGCTTCCACTTGGAATTTATTCTGGGACGCCATCAAGGAGCAGTACTACCCTATCGAGAGCTATGAAGATAAATACATAAAGTGGACCATGTTGCAGCAGGAAAGGGACCAAGATGTGCCAAAGTTTACCAATTTTTTCATACCCCGTACACAAAGTTGGGCATCAAGGATTCTGAGAAACATTTGGTACTCAAGTACCGTGACTATCTACATAGATACATCCAGGACAAGATGGAGTTCCTGGACATCTCCTCGCTCGGCATGGCATACTGATACATCGTCAAGATCGAGTAGAAGTTTAAATAGAAGAAGCGAGACTTTGGATCTGTGAATCCAAAGTAAGGGAAATGTGCCCCAAAAACGTAGAACAAAGGACAAATCCAAGGCGGGACGGCCCAGGACAACCTGCCAAGGCCATAAGCAAAGGACAACACAGCAACGTCGAAGAAGGACATAGGAAAGTGGTGTGATTTCCATAAGAGCTCCACCCACAACACAAGTGAGTGTCGAGCCAAGAAATCACTGGTGGCCGAGTTGAAGGCTTCAAAATCAGATGCATGTTCCAACTCTGAGTTAGAACCCGACAAGGGGAATGACCAAGGGAAGAAAATTATTGATGTGGAGCCCAACACCACCATCGCCACCAAAAATATTTAGAAGGAGGAACCCGAAGATCGAGAGTAGGAGGAGCATTTATTCCACTCCTAGATGTGGGTGAAGGGTTCCTCATTATAGTTCATTATCGAAAGCGGGAGCCAAAAGAACCTCATTTTAGTAGAGATTGTGAAGCATCCAGGCTTATCGACCAAAGCACACCCACAACTATACACCAGCAGGTGGCTTCACCAAGGACAGGATTTGCGAGTGAGCCAAAAATATTGCCTTCCATACAGCATCAAGCCCTTCAAGGATGAGGTATTATGTGACGTTGCTCCCCTTGATGTTTGTGATGTAATATTAGGTCAACCATACCTGTGGAAGTGACATGCTATGTATGAGTCAAGGTCTCACATCGTTATTGCTACATTAGGAAATAAGTTGTACAAGATACCAAAGGTAGCGCCGGCTACCTCCATCTCTCTGGTTACTGCAAAAAAATGCAGTAAGCTAATTTCAAAAAACTGGGAAATTTATTTTCTTGATGATATGCCCTCAAATAAAGAAGAAGACACTAGCCACAACCTCTAGACAAAGCCCCTCCAAACAACAACAATAGATGGATAAATCATGGAGGAGTACGAGGGCATCTTCACCTCCCCCATAGGGGTACCTCTGCACTGTCAGGTCAAGCACTCCATCGATCTGACCCCAAGTTCATCATTACCCAATGGGCCAATCTATCGATGCCCCATTCTGGAGAATGGTGAAATCAAGAGGAAAATTCAGGAGTTGTTGCAGAAAGGTCACATTTGGCCGAGTTCATCGCCCCGTGGGAGCCCGATCGTGTTGGTACAAAAGAAGGATGGGACTTGGAGACTCTATATTGACTATCGGGCATTGAACAAGATCACTATCCATAATAGGTACCCGATCCCACAGATTGATGACCTTTTGGACCAACTCAAGGGAGAAAAATATTTCAGCAAGATCGACTTGAATTCCAGATATCACCAAGTACCAGTCGAACCCTCTAATGTGTGGAATACTGCATTCAAAGCCAAGGAGGACCTATTCGAATGGTTGGTTATGCTTTTCAGGCTGATGAATGCTCCTGCAACCTTCATGAGGCTCATGGATGACATCTTACGGCCATTCACCAACTCATTTATAGTGGTATACTTGGATGAAATCCTGATCTTTAGCCAGATTTGGGAAGAGCACCTCCACCACATCTGATAGGTTCTCCAAACACTACGACAACACAAGTTGTGTGCCAATTTGGAGAAATGTATTTTTGGCATGACCCAGGTTCAGTATTTGGGATACATTACTGATGAATGGGGGGTGCATGTGGATCTAGCCAAGATCCAAATCATTCGGGATTGGCCAGCCCCAACCACTAACAAAGCTCCGCAACTTTCTCAGTCTTTCCAATTTCTACTACAGGTTCATGTTGGGGTTCTCTCATATCACTTGGCCCTTGAGTCAAGTCACCAAAGGAGGAGTGAAAGCAAAATTATTTTGGTCTGAATCTCAATAGAAGGAATTCATAGAGTTGAAACATCGCCTCTGCTCTGCACCAGTGCTCACATTACCAGACTTGCAACAACCATTTGAGATTGAGACAGATGCCTCTGACTATGCTATTAGGCCAGTCCTTACTCAATAGGGGCATCTAGTGGCATATCACAGAGACACTTTCAGACACGGTCCAGAAGTATCCCACTTATGATAAAGAGATGTATTCCATTGTGCAGGGCTGCTGATAATTGAAGCATTACATTTTTGGGAAGGAAAGGCTCATCCACACAAACCACTGACCCCTGCAATTCATACAAACGTAAGGGAAGTTGCAGAATGATCGCCATCAGAAGTGGTCCACATACCTGCAACAGTTCCATTTGAATATCAAGTACAAGAAGGGAAACACAAATAATGTTGCAAACTGCCTCGGCCGACCACCGATCATGGCATTAACTACTGTGCTCAACTCTTGTGGGCACAAGAATTGTGATTGGCCACTTCTCTACAAAAACGACCTAGAATTCGCCCACACACACCACATGCTCTTGGGTGGTCAGAAAGTTCTAGGTTTTCACCTATAGGATGCTCTGTTATGCCATATGGGACACCTTTGTGTTCCTTCAAGTGAGCTTGCGAAGATGATTTTGGAAGCGCACTACAGTCGAGCCACTGGGAATTTCGGGGTCAAGAAAACAGTGGCAGTGCTACAAAAGTATTTCTATTGGCCAAATCTTCAATAGGATGTCGGGAAGTACATCAGATCCTGCACTACCTACGTCATTGCCAAATCGACCATCAAGAAGCAAGGTATCTATACTCCGCTACCTACGCCTAGTCGACCTTAGGAATCCATCTCCATGGATTACAGGTTAGGCCTTCCTTCTACTAAGCATGGCAATGACTATGTTTTTGTGGTCGTCGACCGATTCTCGAAGAGGGCATTATGGAAACCTGCAAGAAGAGTATCACAGCAGAATCAAGTGCTAAACTCTTCTTTGAACGAGTGTGAGTACACTTTGGGATCCCACAGTCTATCATCTCAAATCAGGACAACAAGTTCCCTAATACATTTTGGTCCAGTGTTTGGTCAATGTTGGAAACCAAGCTCACTAAGTCCATAGTTTTCCATCCCCAAACTGATGGTTAGACAGAGGTCGTCAATAGGATGATCATACATTCTGCCATGTACAACTCAAAGCATCCACAGACATGGGATGAGAGCATCCCCTATGTCCAACATAGCTAAAACCGAGCTCTTCATAGCTTGACTAGCCACAACCCTTTTAAGGTGGGCTTGGGATTCCAACCACTATGTCCCATTGATGTGGCCATGCCAGTTGCAAGCGACTAAGGGAGATTTGGCTCATGTCTAGTCCAAAGCCGATAAGGAAAATAGCTTCATTGAGCATATTCAACACATCCGCCAATAGGTCCATGACATATTGGACAAAACCAATGCCAATTAGAAGCAGTGGCATGATCAACATTAGGTGCCACACAAGTTCCAGGTGGGCGACAAAGTTTGGCTACATTTGCAGAAGGACTGCCTCGTTGGGCCCCACCGCAAGATTCACCTTGTTCGAGATGGGCCATACACCATCACCAAGGCTGTGGAAGATAATTGTTTTGAGCTTAGCATTCCCCCATTCCTTGTCTTGTACCTAGTGTTTATTTTGGATTGCCTTCGGTCATACTTTCTGCCATTACTAGACACATCCAACATTGCAGAACAGCTCACACCAACAAAGTAAAATCCAGATTGCATGGAACAAGCTGCAACTGATTGGATCATGGACACACATATCAAGAACACTAGCCAGAAAAATATCCAACTACATGGAGTTGTCAAAGAATGCCAACTCCTTCACTAGGGGAAGTGGCTCACTAGGGACCAAGTTCAGCAGAAGTTTCCTCATCTCATGGAGGAACTCAACACAATGGGGACCATTTCTTCCTAAGTGGGGAGGAATAATCTAGGTGGATATTGGTGGCCACCCACCAATTCCACTTGGACCACCACCATTGTTTCTTTCAGTTTTTCAGTTTCCTTAATTGTAGCATAGTTTACTATGTTTAGCAGTTTTGCCGGTCCTAAACTTCTAGAGCCATTTTGAGGCCCTAGATGATGGTTTTTTGGCAATCTACCGCTAGCGACTTTTTCAAAGTCATTTTTTTCGTATATCTCGGAGAGATCTTTCCAACGAGGTATCATGTGCGTCATATGGATTTAATATGACCAAGTCACGACACTGGGAAGTTGGCTACCCAACTAACCCCAATGAGGCCCATAAAATCTTGGTGTTACATATCCTCAGGTTAGGGTTTTGGTTGTTTAGGGTTTTCTCTTCTTGTTAAATAATAAAAAGGCCCTTGAGCCTCATTGTAACGTAGTTCAGAGGCATGTAGCCACCACATCTCTTCTCAGAGATAAGCTACCATTGTCGAGCTAGTCTCATTTCCATATTGTTTGTAAGCATATTTCATTATTTGATATTAATCAAAGGAAGTGTTATTTCTGCGACATCTCTGTATTTATGGTTATATCTGTAATTTGTTGCATCCCTGTTAAAATTCAGATAAAAAAATTTAATTATTACTCTTTAAACTTTAATAATAATGACCTTTCCTCTTTTTCAAAACATCCTTTTTCAAAATTTCCACATATAACTATATATGTTTCATAATAAATATAAAAATATATAATATTTGAACCTTTATTTATGATAAATACAAACACTTCACATATACGTGGAAATGTTGATTTGAAAAAAAACTTACAAACTCCACATTTCACACTCCAGTGGCACGTTTCACCATATTCCCATGTCCTTTCACACTCTCGTGGCACGTTTCACCATATGCCCACGTCCTTTCATGCTCCAGCGGCATGTTTCATCATATGCCCACGTCCTTTTTATTTCTTGCAATAACTGGCTTTTAGTTCCAACATTCCTGGACTCTCTTATTTTTAGCGATTAATCTTTTTGATGGTTTCTATAGTATTTGATTCTATTGTCTCCTGCATCAGGACCTTCCACCACTCCACTACTCTTTCTTCACATAATTTACAACGCACAGGATTCATACAATAGCGTTTTTTCCAGAGAGCTTACAATGTATAGGCCTCATACAACAACGTTTTTCTTTTTTGGTTCTCCGCAACAATGGCGTTTCTGGTAGAGAAAATGCAGTTGTTAGGGACAAATCTCAACACTCTTCTTCTTATTGATTAGTCGTTCTTGAAGGCTTCTGCATTGTTCGATGTTGTGAGCTTCTGTGTGAATAATCCACTACTTCTTCTAATGCCAAGCTCAATACTTGTAGCCCATTTGGCTCACGCCATTCATTCTGCTAATCTGCGCTTCACTCTCTCTTGGTTGGGCATCACACACAATGTCAGACAGCAAGAAAAAAACATTCAAGGGAAATCTCCAAATGCACAACACTCATCTCTGATACTAGTGGTTAGATATAGAGGTCAACAACGACATTACTCAATCATAGACCTTACTCAATCATAGACAACAGAAGAGATAAATTAACAACATAAATAAATTGACAACAGAAGAGAAAACAAATAACTAGAGAAAAGAAATCACTCTATATTACACAATAGGCCCGGCCTTGGCTTTCCTTGCTCAGGCTAAGAAAATATAAATTTATAAAAGGTGAAGGAGGATCTAGAATCCTACATGTGATTTAGATGAATATCTATAAATTAATGGCAGTGTGATAGGTTCGGCACAAGTGTGGCGATGACGACAGAGTGTCGGGGAGTCAGCACCTGCATTAGCGCAGTGTGCGTCGGTTTGGCTTCACACTTAATAGAATTCTAATGAGGTTATCGCTCCATCCTTCTGGAGACATCTGTGTCTATATAGGAGTCCATACCAATGTTGCATTTGTCATTTTGGGAAGTTATAGCTGCAATTTTAAAATATAACTTATTAGCAGTATCATGGAAATGTCAGAAACTATTGGGAAATTTAAAAAATACAAAGAAATTATTTTTTTCAAATTTTTAAACTTCAACATAAACGAAATCAACACATTACTACATAGTATGAAAATAAAAATGTTATATAACATGTCACGTGTTACATCAGATATCGATACTGAAATATGATATTTGTCCTCAGTTATAAGTTCTGACAAGATGATACAAAAGAACATCGAAACAAAAGTAAATGTATCTCCTGAGATGAATAATGGCAATGAAAACAACATATTTTTCCTTATTTGCTTGATGGAAAGTGGTCACAACATTCTCGGAGCTCAATTCCTTAACTCAATTTTGCAAAATGATGGTTAAAAGACCTAGAATTTGATTATAAGCTGATATTATGCAGACATGGTGATAATTTCCAAATTATTGCGATAATTACTAAAATTATCGTGATAATTTCAAAACCTCAAATATTTTTATAAAGAAAAGTGATAATATTGCCACATAGGATTTTGGTTGTATTATCACAATAAGTGTAACATTGCTCCAAACCTACCTAGCAAATCTGATGATTGGGAATCAGGTTCTTATTGGTTTAAATTGATAAAATATTAAAATCAAGGCTTCCCAAATGTTACAGATCAATTTTGGCACATCACTTCCATCATCCAGATCAGTGTTTTAGTGCTCATCAAACCCTAATTTTAGTTGCTACATGCCCCAAACAGGTTAACCTTTTGAATGCCTCCTTCCTAGACAGTTTCATGTCCTAAAGATATCTTGAAATGACCTCTAGAGGGACCAGCGCAAGAAGGCCCATGAAAGGGTGCACTGTAGAGAAGTTAAGTCCATGCCAAGGCACTTTGTAGAGCACTTAGGCCCTCTTTTACTTACGCTGGGCGAGTTTGAACGAAATTCACATAGGGTCTGGGGAATATTCTTATCTTCTGGAGCCTTCTAGAATATTCCCACACTTATCATCTCCTATGAGCTCGAAAATGCATGAGGAATGAGTTAAGATACCTCCTATCCTCTCATCCCTTCCACCATGGAACTAATTCTAAGTTTGGAAGGCCATTCAATACCCTCATTGATGACAAAACCTCCTCCATCTTCCTATAAATTGAGCACTCATCTAACTGATCAAGGGATGTACTTTGATGAATTGTAAGGCAATAATTTTAGTTTGAGATTTGAGACTGTTGTAAGTGTCATTATGCTGCCAGAATGTCATGCTTATGATGTGATGTGGATGGAACCAAAGTTGGAGAAGTGACTTCGAATCAGGCTTCATGGTTGTAATTCTTCCTTCTACTCAATAAAGTATTTACAGCTTTTTCCATATGCTTATCTTGATATATGAATGCTTATATGTGTGAATGTATCTGATTCCATTTACTTGTAATCAATAGATCTTTTTCTTTGATTGGTTCTTTGTCTTCTATTGATATTTACAGGTACTTCTCAAGCGTGTTAAGTACGGGAAGGAGCGGCGAGATCGATACAAATGAGACAAGAGGAAAGTGAAAGTACAAGTAGGTCCTCTCATTCTCTTTGTCTTATATATTGTTTATTGAAAAAGGTTAAAGTGCTTTAAACTGTTGTTCTAAATATGGCTACTTATCTAGGGAATTAGTATTTATCCGTAGATAGCAAATTCTTCATAACAAATTGGTGACTCCATGGGGGAATGATCATCATTCCAAGTAGCCTATCCACATCCTAGGACACTATAGCAGACTTTACTTCCTTTCATTGGTTCTATTTCAGCCTTGTTGAAGTGCTTTTTGGTTAAAAAATTGAGGTTAGATGACTCTTGAGTGGCCTCTTAGGAATCAACGCAGGCTTGGTCAGGGGACATTGCTCTACAGAGCACCCTTGAGTGAGAGATAGTGCTCTACAGTGCAGTTAGGCCCTCTTTGACCTGCATTGATCCACCTTAGGGAAAATTTTCACCTTTGGATTGGGTTTTTTCTCCAAATTTCCTTCTATTTATGTTTGCTGAAAGGTTAATGGTTGTAGTCTCTCTAAAATCAACTTGTATTTCCTCTTTCTAGCCCTACTTTGGCTTGATTGGTTAATGTTTCTTAAATGATTTCTTTATCATTATCATTTCATTTCCAAAGTTAGATTATAGTTGATTAATCTTTGTTCGAAAGAAAGTGTCGTAAAAGTATTCTTTTCTTTCGAAATGGAAATGTCGTAAAGTCTTCATTCTTGCAAAAAGATTGATTGATTGTATGTGCATTAGTTTCCTTTTGTTCATTTTAACATTAAGGAAATTGAAAAGAAAAACATGCATCGTGCATATTAAAGTTTGTGAATGCTTGATAGCAATAGCTAGGGAAATTTCATTAGATGTGCTCTTTGCTCTTTGTCAAAGATCTGATTGCTCTATCCCTATCCAGCTAAGGTTTTCATTGTTCAAATTGAATGAAAAGAATGTTTATCATAATAGTTGTATTCTAGGAAATTCAAACATACATCACACGGTGAACCTTGAAAGGAAAATTGTAAAGAAGATCAACTTAAAATAACATCAATTAACCTAATGGAGCATTGTCATCTAATGCAAAACATTTAGATGTTCTAGGCTAGAGATGTGTCTGGCGTCGTAAAACATAACAGCTGTAGCTAACTTGTTTGCAATACATCCCGAGTGCGATATCTAATTCCACGTACGTGAGTATATCATAGCTCGTCCACGTATCTTCAGGTATATAGGAAGGTGTTATAGTACATAAAGTATATGGGAATGCTCTCACTGTGCGGTTTTGCATTAGACAACACTAATACAGATTGGGCCTCCATGTACTTTCGGGTATATATGGGAGGAAAACACTAGGTTTCAATCCATCCTTAAGTAACTGAGTCGACCACCTTGTACACTGTGATACACCGAAAACAACATTAGGGAAGATTGCCTACCCATACTTCTCGGTTTGTCGAGAGGTATTCTTCAGTTCATAGTTGCTTGGTAAACCTTTTGCCTAGATTATCCCTCTTTTGTTTTGTTATGTTACTTTGATTAAAATAAAATTAATTGACCATGGATAACATCCTCCATGCTCACCCCTTAGTTGGTATTAGGTTGAGACATATGGCAACAAATCCAGAGTCCACCGATCAAGGAATTCCTTTTGATAGGAATCCAAATCCTTTTCCTCCTTTTGGAAATATTGGTGCTCCTTGTGTGGCTAAATTGTCCCTTCCGAGATTTACCATTGGCTTTCAAGTATAGTTGTTTTCAACCTCCTTGGTTCAAAATGTCGTGATTTCTCCACAATCGAGTACTCCTCCAACTGGACAAAATCAACCTCCAATTGATCCTAAAGTTGACCCTTTGCCTTCTTCCTCGGTTATTTCTTCCTCCCCTTCTTCCTCTTCGCCTGGTGAAAGTATTGGTACTAGCAACTAGGTGGCTAAGAAGAAGAAGAAGAAGCAAATTCAGTAGAGGGCAACCAAGAAACCATTGCTTTGAATGCAACATCTAATGAGAAATTGTTCGTCAAGCCTCACAATGTTCGATATCCATGCAAAATTTGTGTGGGAGACCATCTTCTTTGAAATTGTTCCAGTATTCCTTAGATCTTAGAAGAATGGTCTTCCCGTTCACATGATCCTATGTCATCAACTTCTGGAGATCATGATGGTGACACACCATCAGCTAGTGGTAGTAAATTTCATAGAAATAAGGGTAAAGTTAAGTTTCCCTATAGGTTATGTGAAGGGAATCACCCCATTCACCTTTGTCCCTATCTGGATGAAGCCATAAGAGTGTTGGATAACCATCCTGCTGTTGGTCGCTTTAATTGTTTCCACAATTCAAGCGCCACATAAATTGTCAACCCGAGGAAGTCTTTTTATTTCAAAGGTAGTCTCGCACTGGATATGCTCAATTTCAAAGCAGAAGCATGTTGTAGTAAAAGAAAGAACACACAAGTTATTTAATCTCACCAATCTACTGATTCACACTCTATTTAATCAAAGCTGAAGTTAATTAAGTTATAACGGAGATAATCCCTCTATTGCAGTTACAATTCAAATAAAGGAAAATCAATCTGCAAGGAAAGAAATCAATCAACCACTGCAGGAACAGGACCCTATTCCTTAGTGAGGAACTTCAGCACCTGATGCCTGACACCTAATCACAATGTAAACTCAAGAGATCAAGACCCTATTCCTGTGAGCAGGAACCTTCAGCACCTGTTCTCTTGTTTCTACTCACACTGCAGATAAAGGAAAGCAATTAATGGGGGCAGAACCCTTATTCCTGTATGCAGGAATCTTCAGCACCTGTCTCCCAACATCATTCATTCATGCAATCAA
The DNA here is from genome assembly GCA_000404065.3 of Pinus taeda. Classification (NCBI taxonomy): domain Eukaryota; kingdom Viridiplantae; phylum Streptophyta; class Pinopsida; order Pinales; family Pinaceae; genus Pinus; species Pinus taeda. The sequence continues at coordinate 170,627 of APFE030030057.1, forward strand.
ACAGAAACGGAGATCTCAACTGCTAAGAGTGAAAGCATTCAATATATGCAGTGCTAAGGAAACAGAGTATTACTCAAGCTGTGTAACCAATGTCTAACAACAGAATCAAAATGAAGTGCAAACATATAAAGGATTAAACAATCTACAAGAACCGATGGGCGAATCTTGTGAGGAAGGTGGGCCCTTTCCTTCTCACAAGATTCCCCGGGAGAAAGAATTAAATTGGAACGATCAAAAGAGAGATTTATTCATCTGTCAAAATCACTGATACATTACAAATGGAGACTAGCTCCAGTCCTCGCACAGTATGCTCCTGTAGCTCTTACAATGACCGACCCCTTCTAATGATGATGTCTCCTCTTTTTAAAGAGGAGACATCATTTACAATTTACATGAGAACAAATCTCAAATCTGTTCTTTTTCCCAAAACAGGATTATTCAATTCTTCATAAAAAGATACTGTTACAACAGAGATAACAAGAATGCTATCTTCAGGATGATCCAGGTAATCATGTCTTCGTACTGCTGCCACTATTCTTCAAAAAGCTCTTCCAGAATCGCAAATTACGGCCAACGGAATTTGCGTGTTTGACGGCTGTTTCAGTAACTGAGTCAGCTGTTTCAGCAACGGCCGCATATGCTTATCTGCAACCTTTGGATTTGTATTAGCACGATACACTTCAATTAATGATAAAATATAAGAGTATTGTGGAATTAAATGTAAAACAGATTAATCATATAATAAAGAAGAGGTTTTTGTATACCTTGGGAAAAAGTGGATGAAAATGATACTGGGATTCATGGTTATAAAGGTAAAGTGGTATCAAAATATATAGCAAAAATGATACATAGTGGGGTCCTAACACCTGCTTCACCACAACGACTTCCATCTGGTTACAGGAGTCTATCCCTTAATCCTTCACTAATTGATAAAGTGATTGACCCAAATCAACCATCGGTGAAACCCACTCTCTCTGAATGTGAATCCCATGAGTCTATACCTGACCGATCACAGGTCGAGGGAACAGTGGACCCGATTTCACATTCAGTTAATCATACTTTTCCCGAAGAGAGTGAATATGATACCACTCAGGTTCTTTTCATTTCTTTAGATTCCAATGAGCTTGGCGGAAATCCTCATGTTCCATCAAGATAGGAGGAAAATCCTCCCACTCTCATAACTCAAGGGGTTAATTCTTCCATTTCTATAGTACCCCCTCCAAGTAGTCTGGTCACTTCCTTTGATTAGAATTCACTGGCATTATTTCGTATTCCTTCTTATGTGCATTTCTAGATCATAGTATAGGTTTGTAATATGCTTGTATCTGGAACTATTATAGATGAAGGTGCATATGTGAGTATCCTTTCCTCTACTGCTTGGCAAGCACTCGATTCATCACCACTTGTGCTTGTTACCTAACACAGAACACAGAGAAATTTTATTAAGCAAACTGCTGGAACAAAGATTTACAGAAGATCTTCTTCCTCAGATTGACTGTCGCGGCATTTAGTAGATATGAGTTAGCCAAAGCGTAACAGATCTACAGGCTACCTGGCCAACTGACAGACTGAGTCTCAAAGATTTTTACAGAATAACGACCATCAGACCAACTAAGGATCCGGCCACTTTAGGTTCACACCAGCGTCGAGCGCTGATGCGCAGGCTTCTCGAATCACCTAAAGACTTTGAGAATTTCTCGTGTTGCAGCAGATCAGACTGATCGTCTGCAGATGCAGAGCAGGAGAACTTCTCGACTCAGACTCAAGACTGGACTCGACCGAATGCCCCTTACTTCACAGCTGAGACTTATTTATAAGCTCGAAGGGAACAATTACTCATGAGAACCTTTGTACAGACTGATGACTCATTTTGAAAGTACTTCGACAGATGCCGAAGTCCTTTGTACAGACTAGTGACTCATACTTGGACAGATCTGGATAGATCGCTGAAAGGTAGATTCGGGCATAGGACAATATCGTCCTATGTTATCTCATCCCTACTCTTTAACAGAGAGCCAGAGGCATGTGGGGACCGAATCATAGTACTAATATACTATTTACACAGAGGAGATTCATGAGTGAACCCTCGAAAGACTGGAATGACATAAAAAAAAAGATTTTTCAAATCTCAAAATGTACAAAGTGGAGATTCCAGGACGAGGGAATCCACGAAAGCTCGTCCGGCACCATAGTCGGCCGAAAAGACAACACTCTACATCATGGTGTAGTAATCAACCTGCGGATATGTGTAATGCTGGTATTGGTAATGTTCTACCAGGAAATTATTGAAGTACTGCACCTGGACTTCTTTCTCAGATTCCCATGTCTGAGAAGTATTCTGATTAGGCGGCTGCATAAAATCAATCGGCTGGTATGGATTTAAAGTGGTGTCAACTTGATTGTGAAAATCTTCATAATTGGTACTAGAGGATATCCTTCTTGCTTTATAGTGATTCGTGACAAACCACCTGACATGTCCACAACGCCTTATTGCTTGGGAAAAAGCCAGATCACTTATGTCAGCAATATGCTCTACACTTTTGTATGGAAGTCCACTCATATAGGATGTCGGTTCACTGAACCCTGGTATTTTGAGTATTTGTAGAGTATATGGTTTTATGAGTAATCCAGAGAGGCCGTAGATCTTCCACCATTCAATGAACCAGTCAGGAGTTGGATCCTCTTGTTCTAAGTCATCAACATACATACCTTCGAATAAGAAAGAGGCTTGTACTGCATAGAAAAAGTTTGTTGAACAATTTTGAATGTTCATTGCAGAGTAGAAGCATTCTTTTTGTCTGTCAGTATCATAATCCTCTCGATGAAGATGATTGCCGAATCTTCTGAGTGTGATATGACAGCTTGTCATTCTGTCATAATCTCTGTCATCTCTTTCAAGTGTGTAGTGGATACTGTCGATATGCTCCAGATATTCTAAGGCTTCCACTGATTCTTGGTTCATCTCATCTTGCATAGTTTCTGTCCAAAGATATGGAAAACCCTCTCGATACCTGATTTCCTTAATCAGGTACCAATCTCTTTCATGGAGGATTAATGGAGTTTCAAGCATGTAACTTATCCATCCATTTGGTGTTTCAATTTCAACAGTGCCTTCGCTTCTTCTGATGTAGTTGCACTGTAGGCTTGAAATTGAGTGACCAGTCAGAAACTCTCTGCTCAACATATCAGCAAAACTGTTTTTGTTACCTGGTATAAATTCTATGTCAAAATTATACTGACTGAGCTGCATTATCCACCTCACCATTGCAGCATCTTCAAAATCGCATTTGCGAATTACAGATTGCAAAGGCTGACAATCTGTCCTTATTGTAAATCTGGTATATATTACAAAATCTCGGAATTTAGCAATTCCCAGACAAACTGCTCTGAGCTCCTTCTTCAAACTTGACCAGTTTAGTTGGCCCTTCGCCCAGAGACCAGAAGCATATTGGCATACTTCAATGCCCTTTTTCTTATCAGGAACTTTCTGACATAAGGCTGCTCCCCATCCTTCATAACTTGCATCAGTCATGATGATTTTCTCCCAGTCTTCCCTTATTGGAGAAAGAGGCTGAATGCCTTTTACCTTTTCCTTTATTGATTTTACAGCCTCTGTGCATTCCTTGCTCCATGGAATAGGGGCTTTCTGGAGTCTTTTATTTAACAACTTTCTTTCTTGAGCACAATGCTTGATAAACTTTGAAATATAGTTAAGGCTCCCTAAGAACCTCTGCAACTGAGTCTTGTCTTTGATTTCGTCTGGAAAATTATCAACAAAATTCAGACTTCTTTGGATCACAGTATATGAACCATACTGTATGTTGTATCCTAAGAAATCAATCATGGGCCTGAATAGTTTCATTTTGGGTTCTGATAATACTATTCCCATTTCTTTGACCCTGCATAGAAAGATTTTCAAATGTTTGATATGGTCAGAAATATTATCAGAATGAATCAGTAAATCATCAATGTACTTTTTCAGGAATCCTTCCATTCCTTCAAAAGTTTCATCCATAATTCTTTGGAATGCAGAAGGAGCATTGATTAGGCCGAATGGCATGATGTTCCATTCATAATGTCCTTCTGGAACTGAGAAAGCAGTCTTCCATTTATCTTCTTCTCTTATACCTACTTGCCAAAATCCAGATTTCAAATCAAATTTGGAGAATATTTTTGATCTGGATATCTGTGCAAGTATCATAGAAGGTTTAGGCAGTGGATAGGCATCATAATCTAAAATATCATTCAGAGGTTTATAATTCACAACAAGTCTTGGCTTACCCCTGGCGATTTCAGCATGTTTATTTACATAAAAAGCAAAGCATGCAATTGGACTTTTGCTTTTTCTGATCAACCCTTTCTTTAACAGATCTCTTATTTCAGCTCGGCATAACTTCATCTGTTCTTCATTCATTGCTACCGCTTTAGATCTTCTTAACTTCCCACTAAAGTCTCTTTTGATAGGAAGATCCACTTCTTGTTTCTTGATATGCCAAAAGGCATTTGGGTCCTCTGAGCAGCATTCTTTAAATTTAGCAGTGAGATTTGCTATTTGAGTAGCAAACTTCCCACTATCTAAATTCTCTTCTGTCTTTAATATTTCCTTCTTGGTTTCCATTTTGGCCAACAGATTCTGCATTCTATCAATCCTCTCCATTCTGTTTGGCGAATTAGAATTAATAAATGGAAAAATATCTCTTTATCTCCCAAGCTAACAAAATATCCATACCTTTGACTGTTTGTATCAAGCTTGGCTCCATGCTTTTCAAAATTCTGGAAGAATGGTGTGCCAAGATACATTGCACAATCCATTTCTGTGACTATTGGACAAACTAGATGAACACCAACTTTGTCATCTAGGAACACATCAATCTCTGCTTCATGCCTAGTGGTAATCTCACCACTTGCTGTAGTAATATTTGGACAAGCAGTTGGCCTTCGATGGTTCATGCTTACTACAGTATCACTCACAATGTTGAGTCTAGAACCAGTATCCATGAGAATTTTCCAGTATTCATATTGGTTACCAACTTTAACTTTCATTCTTATGCAATACATCACATCTTTGTTTATGATATTGCATCCAAAATCTGTTCTGTCCTTTTCTTCTTCTTCTTCTGAACTGTCATGTTGCTTGCCGTGTGTCATGGTTGGATTCATATGGAAAGTCCAATTTTCTGTTTTTCCTGAAACATCAGGATTCTCTGAAGATGATGCTCCTTGGACTTTCATCAATCTAATATTCAGATCTTGGTGATTCTCAATGCATAGTCTCCTGTTTTCTTTTATCGTCTTTCTCAGTTCTTTAATTGCCTGATGAACTGCAGGCAAGGTATGAGGCAAATCTTCTCCAAAATCTTCATTTCAGAATTGCCGAGTCAATGCTTCAACTGAGAATAAAGAGGCAGGTGGAACATACCCCTTATTTGGAATCTTTCTTGAACTGGATGATGGCTTGTTGAAGTGGTCTGTCAACAAGGACTTGTACATTTCTTTAATTTGAGGATCCGTTGCAGCCATCATCTGCATGAACAAATTTCTGCTAACTTCATCTTCTTCTGACTTCATCATTCTGACTGTGTTACAATTGCAGATGTCTGGATCACTGCATTCACAGTCTTTACATTCTATGCAGTGAGGATCTCTGCACCATTCTTCATCTGAAGAGTCAGTAGAATAAACATAATTTACATTTTCTTCTGTATCAGAGTTAGAAGAAACTAATTCATCACAGCTACTAGGTAAATCAAAGAAATTAATCTTTCCTTTTTTGTTTCTGTATGTTATTTTCTTCTTTGATTTTTCAGTCTTCTTTTCTGGGCAGTTTGGAGCTGTGTGGCCTTTCTTGTTGCAATTATAACAGATGATCTCTTTTTCTTTAGAGAACATTCTTGTATGTTTATAAGGCTTTGTTTTGCTGTGTCTCTTCGTTGATTTGTCCTTGGAAAACTGAGAATTCTTCTGTTTGAAATGTTTTTTCTTTCTTCTATGCCCTCCAGAATTGTCAGGTTTTCCAAGGTGCCATTGTTTACACAATTGCTGATAACCATGTGGCTTTTTGGGATTTGTTGCAGCCCTAGCAATCTTCATTTGGGAACAAAGCTCAACTATGATTGCTTTGACTGCTTGCCTAATTATCCCAAATTTATAATCCCCAACCTTTCCTGGCAGTTTATTTACAATTGCCGTAGAGACCCATTGAGGAAGAGAAGCAACAAAAATCTCTTTCCATTTGGGTTCTAATATCAACTCAGGTGATAATGTATGTAATCTATGAAGATATTCATTGAAGTATTCATCAAAATGTTGCATATTATGCAACTTCATGGCCAGTAATGTTACAGTAGTAATATCATTAGTAATCTGGGGAAAACCAATGAAATTCACTGTAATGCTATAGATCAATTTGCCAATCATATTATTTACAGGCACATTAGTAACCGGATCCATGTAGGTGGAACCATCTTCATTTAAAACTACTGATTGTTCCCAATGTGGAAGAAGATTAGGTTCTTTTATTGTTTCTGCTTTCAGCCATGAATCTAAAGTACCCTCAAATCCTCCTATGATCCTTCTGGTTGCATTTACTGGGCCAATATCATCTGAGAGATATGTTCTGTAACAAACAAGCATTGAATGTAAAACAGACATGACTTCGGCTTCTGTACAATTATCAATGTTCCACGAATATGTGGAATTAGCAGACCAATCTTTATGATATTCTGACTTCATTAAATCTCGTCTGTCTGGGGCAGGATTCCAAGTAGTATCCCAACGGGATCTAGAGGATGTGACATGAACTTGTGTTTCAGTATTTTCTTCTGGAATAGAAATACCAAACTGTTCTTTATCTTGGGTAGAGAAATTATCAATACAAGCTTCAAGCTCTTCAACTTCTGGTACTGAATCAATTTTGTGAAGACTTGTATGATCTTTATTTTCTTCTGATTCATCTTCTGGAATTTCTCCAAATAAGAAACTTGTTTTGTATTTTTGTGAGCTTTCTTAAGTTTCCTTTTGCTTTGATGAAGTAGGAACTGGGCTGAAAATGCTGGGATTAGCAAACAAAGAATATGGATGTGATGATGTTGGTGGAGGAAAATTTATAGAGCTGGGGGCCTTGATAAGACTCTCGACAGAAGAGGTGAGAGAATATGGAAGCGTACTCTTAGGTTCAGAAAAAAGAGTAGCTGTCTTATATGCATATGAGTTTGGTTTTTTCTTCAAGGAATCAATTCCTTTGGTGACTTCTGTGACTTGTTTCTTAACCAACTCAAGACTACTAGAAACTTTGAAAATTTCTCTTCCATGAGCAACAGATGCTTCATGGATCTTCCGTTCTGTAGATAGGGAGAGTTTATCTAAACTCTGTGCAATTGTCTGATCATTTTCTGTCAGGGTTTTTACACTTTCATTTAAACAAACAGTGTTATAATCTTGCTTCTGTAATACTCTTCCCACCATAAGCTTTAATTCAGAACATGCAGTATCAATAGAGTCAAATCTGGTTTTTAGATATTTCTCAAGGCTAGATAATGCCAGATTTGTCCAGTTTGTGGCAGCAATTGAATCCTTTGCTGTTATGGATGGATCATCAGAATGGGATGGGAGGACTCTATACAATTTCCCATCTTGATTTCTGATGATAAAATTTTTCCAAGGAGGAAAATCTGTATCAGTTTCATGAATTGAACCATCAAGAAGTTCCCATTTATGCTTATTGGGAGTTCCTGATCTCATCATGTTTACCCGGAACTGTAAACAGATCTTTCTTATCAATTCCTCTCCTTGTTGCCTAACTGCTATCAAAGTTCTTGAGATATTTGGTTTGGTCATCATATTATGGATCTTTGAATCAAACTCAGGGACTTTAAGAGGAGGAGGAATAACAACAGGATTTTCTGACATCCTTTCTTCTACAAACCTTTGAGAATCCTTGATTTTCTTCTGTTTGGCCTGATTCCTAAATTGCTTCATTAAGGATTCTTCTATAATGTTTGCAGAGGGGTAATACCATTCATAGAATGATATCCACTGGTTATTTGCCTGCATCCATTCTTTCCATTTCTCAACATTCTGCTTGTTAAAAGCAGGTCTGTCATCTTTTTCAAGAAGTCTGACTTCTTGCAGATATAAGTGTTCCTTTTCATGAGTAAACATATCCCAATTAAACATTTTCTTCTTCCAAGCATCTTCTGGATCATAAGGACCAATTCCTTTGAAAATCTTTAAAAATGCTATGATCTCAGAGTCAGAAGGAATTTCAACATGCTTTGGTATTTTATCAATGGGATTTTTTCTATAGGAAGGAATGGGCAAGTCTTTTATATATCCAAGGCCTCTAGTAGAAGAACTGGAAACAGTTTGTACAAGTAGTTCTTCTTTCGGGTTAAAAAATGTAACACGCTTAAAACTTTCTTCGGAAGAATCAGACAAAGGAGTGAATTTTATCATATTGATTCTCTTTGAAGAGTCACCATGAGGTGTTGGAGGCTCAGATGAGAATTGACAAAAGGTTTTTGAGTAGTGGGGATGATCACATACAGAACTGAAAGGCGGAGATGGATTTTGTGGTAAAAACATTCTTTTGATTGAATCAAGGACCAACTGGTCTATTTCAAATTGTGGGGAGATAGCAAACTGTTCAGGATGTAGCTGACTGATTGTAGTTGGTATTGCTGAAACAGAAGTAGAGGTTCCTTCTCTCTGGAATGTATTGATTCTAGGGAATCTGGTAGTAACTCTTCCATCTGTCTCTGTGATAATAGACTGTGCAGCTGCAATTGTGTAAACAATGGCACCTTGGAAAACCTGACAATATCTCACTTACAACATCCACTCAAACAAATACATGGCTCTGATACCATTATGCGGAAATAAAGATAGATATCACAGAACACAGAGAAATATTTGTTCCAGCAGTTTGCTTAATAAAATTTCTCTGTGTTCTGTGATATCTATCTTTATTTCCGCATAATGGTATCAGAGCCATGTATTTGTTTGAGTGGATGTTGTAAGTGAGATATTGTCTGAGTGGATCACGAATTTGTTGAGGCCGGGTATAGCGTTTGTAGCCCATGGTTGCCGTAGTTGGTGTTTGAAGGGTGTTGAAGACGTCTGGCGTAGAATTCGAGTCGAAGAAGCCGCAATTTCTTCTGCAACAGAAAGCCGCAAAACATACTGATTTCATCTGCAAGATTTTCTGGGTATTTCTCTTAAAAATCTTCTATGGATACTCCTAGAACCTCATCAGCTGAATCTTCTGCATCTGTTTTCGGGTCTAAACACTTTAGAACGATGAAAGATGAAGAGAAACAAAAATCTGCTTTAGAAAGTTTATGTAGATCTGAATCTACTTCTGGTAATTCTGCTATAGTAGAAAAAGAAGAAACAGACCCTTCTGTTAATTGGAAACTTCCCCCAGTTTCTCCACAGGATGTATATAGAAATTTGTCTTCTTTTAATCTCAGAGCCCTCAGCCAAATCAAAATCAAAGAAAAATCCATCAAGGCCGACTTAACTTTGAATGCCATGTTGACTATATCTCTTCTTGAGGATAAACATATCAAATCAGCCCGTAAAGCTGGTTACCAGTACGTCCATCTGGGGATGGTGAGGATAGGACTGAATGCATTACATAGAAAAGGACAAAAAGCCTATGTATTTTCAGCCTTATTTGATAATCGATGGACTACCTTCACACAAGCCATGATAGGAGGTATTGAAACAAGTCTTGTTGAAGGCCCAGTACAATATGATGTTTATCCAGATTTTTCTGTAGCTCTTGATGACCCTAACGTCCTACAATGCCTAACTCTAGGTATCCAGACTGCTGGGTATGAAAACTTCAAGAAAAAATCAAAAAATTTATCCATTTTCTATATTACGTGTGTTAGATTCTATAACACAACAATTCTTGCTGTTTTACATTCCCTAGATAAAGATGAAGGTAGAGTTACCTTAATCCAGTATGACTCCTCCTGCAACCCAGTTGCACCTGTCCATGTTTCCAGGAATGACCTATGTCCACCTGATGACTGGGTAACTAATTGGGGAAAACCAACCAAGAAACCAATTGCAGCTGCACAGTCTATTATCACAGAGACAGATGGAAGAGTTACTACCAGATTCCCCAGAATCAATACATTCCAGAGAGAAGGACCCTCTACTTCTGTTTCAGCAATACCAACTACAATCAGTCAGCTACATCCTGAACAATCTGCTATCTCCCCACAATTTGAAATAGACCAGTTGGTCCTTGATTCAATCAAAAGAATGTTTTTACCACAAAATCCATCTCTGCCTTTCAGTTCTGTATGTGATCATCCCCACTGCTCAAAAACCTTTTGTCAATTCTCATCTGAGCCTCCAACACCTCATGGTGACTCTTCAAAGAGAATCAATATGATAAAATTCACTCCTTTGTCTGATTCTTCCGAAGAAAGTTTTAAGCGTGTTACATTTTTTAACCCGCAAGAAGAACTACTTGTACAAACTGTTTCCAGTTCTTCTACTAGAGGCCTTGGATATATAAAAGACTTGCCCATTCCTTCCTATAGAAAAAATCCCATTGATAAAATACCAAAGCATGTTGAAATTCCTTCTGACTCTGAGATCATAGCATTTTTAAAGATTTTCAAAGGAATTGGTCCTTATGATCCAGAAGATGCTTGGAAGAAGAAAATGTTTAATTGGGATATGTTTACTCATGAAAAGGAACACTTATATCTGCAAGAAGTCAGACTTCTTGAAAAAGATGACAGACCTGCTTTTAACAAGCAGAATGTTGAGAAATGGAAAGAATGGATGCAGGCAAATAACCAGTGGATATCATTCTATGAATGGTATTACCCCTCTGCAAACATTATAGAAGAATCCTTAATGAAGCAATTTAGGAATCAGGCCAAACAGAAGAAAATCAAGGATTCTCAAAGGTTTGTAGAAGAAAGGATGTCAGAAAATCCTGTTGTTATTCCTCCTCCTCTTAAAGTCCCTGAGTTTGATTCAAAGATCCATAATATGATGACCAAACCAAATATCTCAAGAACTTTGATAGCAGTTAGGCAACAAGGAGAGGAATTGATAAGAAAGATCTGTTTACAGTTCCGGGTAAACATGATGAGATCAGGAACTCCCAATAAGCATAAATGGGAACTTCTTGATGGTTCAATTCATGAAACTGATACAGATTTTCCTCCTTGGAAAAATTTTATCATCAGAAATCAAGATGGGAAATTGTATAGAGTCCTCCCATCCCATTCTGATGATCCATCCATAACAGCAAAGGATTCAATTGCTGCCACAAACTGGACAAATCTGGCATTATCTAGCCTTGAGAAATATCTAAAAACCAGATTTGACTCTATTGATACTGCATGTTCTGAATTAAAGCTTATGGTGGGAAGAGTATTACAGAAGCAAGATTATAACACTGTTTGTTTAAATGAAAGTGTAAAAACCCTGACAGAAAATGATCAGACAATTGCACAGAGTTTAGATAAACTCTCCCTATCTACAGAACGGAAGATCCATGAAGCATCTGTTGCTCATGGAAGAGAAATTTTCAAAGTTTCTAGTAGTCTTGAGTTGGTTAAGAAACAAGTCACAGAAGTCACCAAAGGAATTGATTCCTTGAAGAAAAAACCAAACTCAGATGCATATAAGACAGCTACTCTTTTTTCTGAACCTAAGAGTACGCTTCCATATTCTCTTACCTCTTCTGTCGAGAGTCTTATCAAGGCCCCCAGCTCTATAAATTTTCCTCCACCAACATCATCACATCCATATTCTTTGTTTGCTAATCCCAGCATTTTCAGCCCAGTTCCTACTTCATCAAAGCAAAAGGAAACTGAAGAAAGCTCACAAAAATACAAAACAAGTTTCTTATTTGGAGAAATTCCAGAAGATGAATCAGAAGAAAATAAAGATCATACAAGTCTTCACAAAATTGATTCAGTACCAGAAGTTGAAGAGCTTGAAGCTTGTATTGATAATTTCTCTACCCAAGATAAAGAACAGTTTGGTATTTCTATTCCAGAAGAAAATACTGAAACACAAGTTCATGCCACATCCTCTAGATCCCGATGGGATACTACTTGGAATCCTGCCCCAGACAGACGAGATTTAATGAAGTCAGAATATCATAAAGATTGGTCTGCTAATTCCACATATTCGTGGAACATTGATAATTGTACAGAAGCCGAAGTCATGTCTGTTTTACATTCAATGCTTGTTTGTTACAGAACATATCTCTCAGATGATATTGGCCCAGTAAATGCAACCAGAAGGATCATAGGAGGATTTGAGGGTACTTTAGATTCATGGCTGAAAGCAGAAACAATAAAAGAACCTAATCTTCTTCCACATTGGGAACAATCAGTAGTTTTAAATGAAGATGGTTCCACCTACATGGATCCGGTTACTAATGTGCCTGTAAATAATATGATTGGCAAATTGATCTATAGCATTACAGTGAATTTCATTGGTTTTCCCCAGATTACTAATGATATTACTACTGTAACATTACTGGCCATGAAGTTGCATAATATGCAACATTTTGATGAATACTTCAATGAATATCTTCATAGATTACATACATTATCACCTGAGTTGATATTAGAACCCAAATGGAAAGAGATTTTTGTTGCTTCTCTTCCTCAATGGGTCTCTACGGCAATTGTAAATAAACTGCCAGGAAAGGTTGGGGATTATAAATTTGGGATAATTAGGCAAGCAGTCAAAGCAATCATAGTTGAGCTTTGTTCCCAAATGAAGATTGCTAGGGCTGCAACAAATCCCAAAAAGCCACATGGTTATCAGCAATTGTGTAAACAATGGCACCTTGGAAAACCTGACAATTCTGGAGGGCATAGAAGAAAGAAAAAACATTTCAAACAGAAGAATTCTCAGTTTTCCAAGGACAAATCAACGAAGAGACACAGAAAAACAAAGCCTTATAAACATACAAGAATGTTCTCTAAAGAAAAAGAGATCATCTGTTATAATTGCAACAAGAAAGGCCACACAGCTCCAAACTGCCCAGAAAAGAAGACTGAAAAATCAAAGAAGAAAATAACATACAGAAATAAAAAAGGAAAGATTAATTTCTTTGATTTACCTAGTAGCTGTGATGAATTAGTTTCTTCTAACTCTGATACAGAAGAAGATGTAAATTATGTTTATTCTACTGACTCTTCAGATGAAGAATGGTGCAGAGATCCTCACTGCATAGAATGTAAAGACTGTGAATGCAGTGATCCAGACATCTGCAATTGTAACACAGTCAGAATGATGAAGTCAGAAGAAGATGAAGTTAGCAGAAATTTGTTCATGCAGATGATGGCTGCAACGGATCCTCAAATTAAAGAAATGTACAAGTCCTTGTTGACAGACCACTTCAACAAGCCATCATCCAGTTCAAGAAAGATTCCAAATAAGGGGTATGTTCCACCTGCCTCTTTATTCTCAGTTGAAGCATTGACTCGGCAATTCCGAAATGAAGATTTTGGAGAAGATTTGCCTCAGACCTTGCCTGCAGTTCATCAGGCAATTAAAGAACTGAGAAAGACGATAAAAGAAAACAGGAGACTATGCATTGAGAATCACCAAGATCTGAATATTAGATTGATGAAAGTCCAAGGAGCATCATCTTCAGAGAATCCTGATGTTTCAGGAAAAACAGAAAATTGGACTTTCCATATGAATCCAACCATGACACACGGCAAGCAACATGACAGTTCAGAAGAAGAAGAAGAAAAGGACAGAACAGATTTTGGATGCAATATCATAAACAAAGATGTGATGTATTGCATAAGAATGAAAGTTAAAGTTGGTAACCAATATGAATACTGGAAAATTCTCATGGATACTGGTTCTAGACTCAACATTGTGAGTGATACTGTAGTAAGCATGAACCATCGAAGGCCAACTGCTTGTCCAAAGATTACTACAGCAAGTGGTGAGATTACCACTAGGCATGAAGCAGAGATTGATGTGTTCCTAGATGACAAAGTTGGTGTTCATCTAGTTTGTCCAATAGTCACAGGAATGGATTGTGCAATGTATCTTGGCACACCATTCTTCCAGAATTTTGAAAAGCATGGAGCCAAGCTTGATACAAACAGTCAAAGGTATGGATATTTTGTTAGCTTGGGAGATAAAGAGATATTTTTTCCATTTATTAATTCTAATTCGCCAAACAGAATGGAGAGGATTGACAGAATGCAGAATCTGTTGGCCAAAATGGAAACCAAGAAGGAAATATTAAAGACAGAAGAGAATTTAGATAGTGGGAAGTTTGCTACTCAAATAGCAGATCTCACTGCTAAATTTAAAGAATGCTGCTCAGAGGATCCAAATGCCTTTTGGCATATCAAGAAACAAGAAGTGGATCTTCCTATCAAAAGAGACTTTAGTGGGAAGTTAAGAAGATCTAAAGCGGTAGCAATGAATGAAGAACAGATGAAGTTATGCCGAGCTGAAATAAGAGATCTGTTAAAGAAAGGGTTGATCAGAAAAAGCAAAAGTCCAATTGCATGCTTTGCTTTTTATGTAAATAAACATGCTGAAATCGCCAGGGGTAAGCCAAGACTTGTTGTGAATTATAAACCTCTGAATGATATTTTAGATTATGATGCCTATCCACTGCCTAAACCTTCTATGATACTTGCATAGATATCCAGATCAAAAATATTCTCCAAATTTGATTTGAAATCTGGATTTTGGCAAGTAGGTATAAGAGAAGAAGATAAATGGAAGACTGCTTTCTCAGTTCCAGAAGGACATTATGAATGGAACATCATGCCATTCGGACTAATCAATGCTCCTTCTGCATTCCAAAGAATTATGGATGAAACTTTTGAAGGAATGGAAGGATTCCTGAAAAAGTACATTGATGATTTACTGATTCATTCTGATAATATTTCTAACCATATCAAACATTTGAAAATCTTTCTATGCAGAGTCAAAGAAATGGGAATAGTATTATCAGAGCCCAAAATGAAACTATTCAGGCCCATGATTGATTTCTTAGGATACAACATACAGTATGGTTCATATACTGTGATCCAAAGAAGTCTGAATTTTGTTGATAATTTTCCAGACGAAATCAAAGACAAGACTCAGTTGCAGAGGTTCTTAGGGAGTCTTAACTATATTTCAAAGTTTATCAAGCATTGTGCTCAAGAAAGAAAGTTGTTAAATAAAAGACTCCAGAAAGCCCCTATTCCATGGAGCAAGGAATGCACAGAGGCTGTAAAATCAATAAAGGAAAAGGTAAAAGGCATTCAGCCTCTTTCTCCAATAAGGGAAGACTGGGAGAAAATCATCATGACTGATGCAAGTTATGAAGGATGGGGAGCAGCCTTATGTCAGAAAGTTCCTGATAAGAAAAAGGGCATTGAAGTATGCCAATATGCTTCTGGTCTCTGGGCGAAGGGCCAACTAAACTGGTCAAGTTTGAAGAAGGAGCTCAGAGCAGTTTGTCTGGGAATTGCTAAATTCCGAGATTTTGTAATATATACCAGATTTACAATAAGGACAGATTGTCAGCCTTTGCAATCTGTAATTCGCAAATGCGATTTTGAAGATGCTGCAATGGTGAGGTGGATAATGCAGCTCAGTCAGTATAATTTTGACATAGAATTTATACCAGGTAACAAAAACAGTTTTGCTGATATGTTGAGCAGAGAGTTTCTGACTGGTCACTCAATTTCAAGCCTACAGTGCAACTACATCAGAAGAAGCGAAGGCACTGTTGAAATTGAAACACCAAATGGATGGATAAGTTACATGCTTGAAACTCCATTAATCCTCCATGAAAGAGATTGGTACCCGATTAAGGAAATCAGGTATCGAGAGGGTTTTCCATATCTTTGGACAGAAACTATGCAAGATGAGATGAACCAAGAATCAGTGGAAGCCTTAGAATATCTGGAGCATATCGACAGTATCCACTACACACTTGAAAGAGATGACAAAGATTATGACAGAATGACAAGCTGTCATATCACACTCAGAAGATTCGGCAATCATCTTCATCGAGAGGATTATGATACTGACAGACAAAAAGAATGCTTCTACTCTGCAATGAACATTCAAAATTGTTCAACAAACTTTTTCTATGCAGTACAAGCCTCTTTCTTATTCGAAGGTATGTATGTTGATGACTTAGAACAAGAGGATCCAACTCCTGACTGGTTCATTGAATGGTGGAAGATCTACGGCCTCTCTGGATTACTCATAAAACCATATACTCTACAAATACTCAAAATACCAGGGTTCAGTGAACCGACATCCTATATGAGTGGACTTCCATACAAAAGTGTAGAGCATATTGCTGACATAAGTGATCTGGCTTTTTCCCAAGCAATAAGGCACTGTGGACATGTCAGGTGGTTTGTCACGAATCACTATAAAGCAAGAAGGATATCCTCTAGTACCAATTATGAAGATTTTCACAATCAAGTTGACACCACTTTAAATCCATACCAGCCGATTGATTTTATGCAGCCGCCTAATCAGAATACTTCTCAGACATGGGAATCTGAGAAAGAAGTCCAGGTGCAGTACTTCAATAATTTCCTGGTAGAACATTACCAATACCAGCATTACACATATCCGCAGATTGATTACTACACCATGATGTAGAGTGTTGTCTTTTCGGCCGACTATGGTGCCGGACGAGCTTTCGTGGATTCCCTCGTCCTGGAATCTCCACTTTGTACATTTTGAGATTTGAAAAATCTTTTCTTTTATGTCATTCCAGTCTTTCGAGGGTTCACTCATGAATCTCCTCTGTGTAAATAGTATATTAGTACTATGATTCGGTCCCCACATGCCTCTGGCTCTCTGTTAAAGAGTAGGGATGAGATAACATAGGACGATATTGTCCTATGCCCGAATCTACCTTGCGGTGATCTATTCAGATCTGTCCAAGTATGAGTCACTAGTCTATACAAAGGACTTCGGCATCTGTCGAAGTACTTTCAAAATGAGTCATCAGTCTGTACAAAGGTTCTCATGAGTAATTGTTCCCTTCGAGCTTATAAATAAGTCTGAGCTGCGAAGTAAGGGGCATTCGGTCGAGTCCAGTCTTGAGTCTGAGTCGAGAAGTTCTCCTGCTCTGCATCTGCGGACGATCAGTCTGATCTGCTTGCAACACGAGAAATTCTCAAAGTCTTTAGGTGATTCGAGAAGCCTGCGCATCAGCGCTCGACGCTGGTGTGAACCTAAAGTGGCCGGATCCTTAGTTGGTCTGATGGTCGGTATTCTGTAAAAATCTTTGAGACTCAGTCTGTCAGTTGGCCAGGTAGCCTGTAGATCTTCTTCCTCAGATTGACTGTCGCGGCATTTAGTAGATATGAGTTAGCCGAAGCAGAATCTATTGGCTTATAATAGAGGAACCAGTCAACCATTAGGGATCCTTCCTCAGTTGCCTATTACTTTGGGAGGAAAAAATGTTTATCTCAATGTGATGGTAGTCCCAGGACCTTTAGACTACAATTTACTTCTTTGGCATGACTATGTTTATGACATGGGAGCTATTGTTTCAACACTCTTTCGAGTTATTTGTTTCCTGCATGAAGGCAGAATTGTCACCATTGACCAGCTTTGATTTTCCGGCAACCATCTTCCCTAAATGGTCCTTTTGTACCAATGGTATCTTCCCCACCATGGGTTAATTATGTGGCAGCCCATTCCATGCCTACATCAACTGACAATCAATTCCGTGATGTTGTACATTATGTACTGAGGGAATTGGAACCAAATCTCACTTTCCTTGATACGAATCCCTTCTAGAGCATTGTTCTCCCATTAGATGAGAACCTCTTGGAAGTCATGACCTCGTATGGGTTGTGATCAAGGGTATGAGGATAGTTCCTGGTCTTGTGTCAATCTCGTTAAAAAATGAAACAAGGAATCTGAGCAGAGTTCCTTTTCTTGTGTCAAGCTCATTAAAAAATGAAACAAGGTTCCCAGTTCCAAGTCGAGTCTTTGATTAGATCTCGCAAAATCCCAGTCGAGTCTTTCACTTGGTCTCGTAAACAAACCTTCATTCCATCCACCTAATAGCCGAGTAGTCTACTCTAGTGAATGTAATGAAGCTTGGGGGGCATGCACCTAGAGGTAAAGTTAAGTCTCCCTGTAGGTTATGTGAAAAGAATCACCCCGTTCACCTTTGTCCCTATCTGGACAAAGCCAAAAAGGTGTTGGATAACCGTCCTACTTCACCGTAGCGGCTTCCATCTGGTTACAGGAGTCTCTACCTTTCATCATGCTGGGGGCATGTAAACCAATCTCAAGCACAGTTCTTCATTTCAATCTTGTGTACAAATGAAACTGAATTCAAGCATAGTTCTTCATTTCAAGCTTGTGTAAAAACGAAACTGAAAGAGATACGCTGGGTGCTAGCTCTTGGGATAATCCATTTAGGGAGGGGTGTTATGCAGATATGCTGGGTGCTAGCTCTTGGGATAATCTATTTAACGAGGGGTTTGTCGAGAAGCTGGGAGCATTTATTGTGAAGCTTCACAGAAAAGGGTCGAATACATCAAGCAGATGAAGAAGCAATCTGTCCCATAGGCTATCTTTAACCTCATGGATGTTAAAGTAATTTCTTTTTTTCTTTCTATATTTGCCCTATTAAATTGCAAATGCATTGCAGTGATTTTTCAATAAGATAAGAAACCACTAATAATTTTAATGTGGTAACCCGGTATACTTGAACCTGGTGTCCAGGTGTGAGAGTGTTGCACCCTGTGAAATTCTCTGTTTCTCCATTTCTTACATTCTTTCCTGATATCTACAATGCAAAAGTTTGAAGGAAGCCATCAACAGCAGGAGCTGTAATCAATTATCATGGCCGGAAGAGGATTCAGGGTACTCCTCACTTGAGAGAGTATTTACAGGACATACCCACTTTGACAAATCTTCTTATGCATAGCCAGTATTTTCTTCCCAATGAAGGTTTTTTCGTGACTAAGAACGATATGGTTATGGAGAACATTGTTGTGAATATAAAGAAAATATCAAGAGAAACACAAGTGCTCTATTACAGAGCAGGGCCTTGGTCTGAGGTATGTTTTAGCCCTGATGAAATCCATGCATCCATTGTTACATGTAGGAGGTTATCACCTGGGGTTAACATGGTCATCAGAGGGCTTGTAATTGGTCTCTGGTTTCAGTGTGGAGCAAGGGATATCTGAGGGATCAGGTCGGGGTATCGTGGGTTTTATTCAGCAGAGCATGTGGTTTTGTATCCAAAATTAGTGGACAATTGACACAAGATAGGGGTACAATGCTGGAGACCTCGAGGGGGGGCTTTGATTTGCAGAAGATAGTAGATGGCATTGAAGCCCACGGTTTTAACCAGGTTTATATCATTGGTGGGGATGGGACCATGAAGGGTGCAGTAAAGGTATTTGAAGAAGTTAAGAGGAGGAGACTTAAGGTTTCAATTGTTGGGATCCCCAATGCTGTGGATAATGATGTGGGAACTATTGATGTGTCCCTGATCCGGATTTAAATAGGAACGCAACAAATTACAGAGATAACCATATACACAAAAATGCAGTGGAAATAATACTTCATTTCATTAATGGAAAATACTGAAATATGTTTACAACCAGAAATGGAAATAAACCAACTATGGCAATGGTAGCTTATCTCTGAGAAGAGATGTGGCAGCTACATGCTTCTGAACTGTGTTACAATGAAGCTCGAAGGCCTATTTATTATTGAGAAACAATGGAAAACCTTTAACATCCCAAAACCTAACCCTAGAAGATGAAACGCCAAATTGTGGGCCCCGTTTAGGTAAATTGGTACATCAATTTCCCGGGGTTGTAACTTTGGCATACGATATCCATTTGACGTATACAATAGCTCGTTAAAAAGATCTATCCGAGCACTACCACTTTGGTAAGAGCAACATCAATCTATGGACTTTAGACCCATGTTGCCCCCAGATTTCCCAAAAAACGTCGTTTAGGGCCTCAAAACAGCTCTGGAAGGTTCAGGACCCGAAAAAACTACTAAAAATAGTAAATTGTTCTACATTTTAGGAAACTGAAAAACTGAAAGAGACAGTTGTGGGGGTCCAAAATGGAATGGGTGGGTGGCCACCAACATCCACCTAGATCATTCCTCCCCCCTTAGGAAGCAATGGTCCCCATTGCATTGAGTTTCTCCCTGAGATGAGGAAGCTTCTACTGAGCTGGGTCTCTGGTGAGCTGTTTTGCAATCTCTGATGTGTCCTGAAATGGTCGAAAGCATGGTCGATGACGGTCCATATTGAACACTCGGTGCAAGCGAAGGAATGGAGGAATGTTGTGCTTCAAAGCATTGTTGCCCATAGCCTTGGTACTGGTGTAAGGACTATGTCGGAGTGGACTGAGTTTCTGATGGGCTCTGGTAAGGCGTTCTCTCTGTAGATGTAACCAAACATTGTCGCCCACCTGAAACTTGTGTGGTACCCCTGTGGGTGAGGAGATGTTGTTCCTGTGTTCTATCATGACTGTATCCCTCTGTTGTTGCTGCTGCACCGAGGAACCTTCGCGGGGGTCATGGATTGGTGACGATCTTCCCCTTACTTTGGGAGCGAACCAGATAGATGAATTTCCTAGTCTGGGAGATGAGCTTGCTACCTTTCTTGGTAGTAATCAAAGAGGTGGCGATAGGTGGGGCTACCTCCGATATCCTGTATAATGAATTATCCAAAGAAATAATGACAGCGCGAGGCCTTGACTCATACACAACATGTCGCCTCCACAAGTATGGCTAGCTTAATAGTACATCGCAAACATCCAGAGGTGTAACATCACACAATACCTCGTCTGTGAAGGGCTTGACGCTGTAGGGAAGGCGGCACTGTTGGCAAACTTTGAGATCTCCTCCTTCATGAAGCCACCCGATACTGTACAGTTGCGGGTGTGGTGTAGTTGGTAGACCTAACCGCTTCACGGCCTCTGATGAAATGAGGTTCTTTTGGCTGCCACTGTCGACAATGAATTGCAGTGGCGAACCCTTCACCCATATTCGTGAGTGGAAAAGACGCTCCCCCTCCTCTGGATTTCCAGGCTCATTCTTCTAGATCTTGGCAGTGGCAATAGTGGAACTAGGATCCGCATCAATGATCTGCTTCCCTTTGCCATTCCCCTTGTCGGGTTTTGGCTCAGGGTCGGAACATGCATCTGATTCGGAAGCCTTCAACTTGGCCCCTAGCGACTGCTTGGTCTGACACTCACTTGTGTTATGAATGGGATTCTTGTGGAACTCACACCACTTTCCTGTGTCCTTCTTCGGCTTCGTGGTGTTGTTTTTTTCTTGCGGCTTCGACGGGTTGTCTTGGGTTACCCCGCCTTGGCTTTGTCCTTTGGGCTTTAGATTTGTAGATCCAAAGTCTCATTTCTTCTGTTTGAACTTTTGCTCGATTTTGATAGCATATCGGTATGTTGTGCCAAGCGAGAAGATGTTCAGGAACTCTATCTCTTCCTGGATGTATCTGTGTAGGCAGTTGCGGTATTTGAGTACCAGATGCAGCTCAGAATCTTTGATACCCAACTGTGTGCGAAGGGTATGAAAAATGTTTGTGAACTTTGGCACATCTTGGTCCTGTCCTTGCCGTAGTGTTGTCCACTTGATGTATTTGTCCTCATAGCTTTTGACAGGGTAGTACTGCTCCTTGACGGCATCCCGGAATGAATCCCAAGTGGGTGCAGCTGAAAATAGTGAGCCAATACTTTCATTCTTCTGCTCATTGTAGGTTTCCCACCAGTCCTTGACGTGGGGGGCTGCTTTGAGAAGAGAGAAAACAATCTTTTCCCAACTTGAAAGTCCATGAACAAAAAAATACCCATCTAGTAGATTTAACCATTTATCTATGGCATCTACATCTATTTGACCCTCAAATATGGGGATTTCAAAATTAACTTGCACCTTAAACGGTGTGGCGTTCCTAGAGCAGCTATTAGAAGCCGATGCGTCGCCTCTGGGTAGCCGCTGAAGGATCTACACAAAGCTGTCAATCATCGCGTTTCTTTGTCGCTCAAAGGCTTCTTCAAGCAAGCTTTTGATAGGATCTCCTACCCCCTCGTATTTCTTTTCATCCGCCATGGGAGACCGTAGGGATTTACGAGGCTGGTCTTGCAAAGGTTCGACCAGTTCAAGCCCTAACTCCTTATATCCCAACCTCGTTGGGGACATGCAAAGAAAAACAGAGAAAAAAACAAACCGCTTTGATATCACTGATCCGGATTTAAACAGAAATGCAACAAATTACAGAGACAACCATATACACAAAAATGCAGCAGAAATAATACTTCATTTCATTAATGGAAAATACTGAAATATGCTTACAACCAGAAATGGAAATAAACCAATTAGGGCGATGGTAGCTTATCTCTAAGAAGAGATGTGGCGGCTACATGCCTCTGAACTGTGTTACAATGAGGCTCGAAGGCTTATTTATTGTTGAGAAACAATGGAAAACCCTTAACATCCCAAAACTTAACCCTAGAAGATGAAATGCCAAATTGTGGACCCCGTTTGGGTAAATTGGTACATCAATTTCCCGAGGTTGTAACTTTGGCATACGATCTCCGTTTGACATGTACAATAGCTCGTTAGAAAGATCTATCTGAGCACTACCACTTTGGAAAAGGCAACATGGTCCATGACTATTGTTTCCCCCAGATTTCCCAAAAAATGTCGTTTAGGGCCTCAAAACGGCTCTGGAAGTTCAGGACCCGAAAAATTGTAAAAATAGTAAACTGTGTTACATTTTAAGAAATTGAAAAACTAAAAGAAACAATTGTGGGGGTCCAAAATGGAATAGGTGGGTGGCCACCAACATCCACCTGGATCAGTCCTTTGGGTTTCATACAGCAGTGGAAACAGCCCAAAGTGCCATCAATGCAGCCCATGTTGAGGCAGAGAGTGCCCCTAATGGAGTAGGGCTGGTTAAGTTGATGGGTAGGTATACTGGACATATTGCACTGCATTCAACTTTGGGTAGCAAGGATGTGGACTGCTGTCTTATACCTGAAAACTCATTTATCTGGAAGGATAAGGGGGGCTATTTGAGTTTTTGGAGCATGGGTTGGCAGAGAATGGGCACTTTGTGCTTGTTGTTGCAAAAGGGGCTGGACAAGAATTGATTCCCAAGAGGCTAGAGAACAAGGATAAGAGAGATGAATATGGAAATTCTGTGTTTTTGGATGTTGGGACATGGCTCAGTGATGAATTGAGGCATTGGTGGAAGAAACATCATCCAAATGAGCCATTTACATTGAAGTACATTGACCCAAATTATATGATCAGAGCTGTGCCTGCTAATGCTGTCGATAATAATTACTGTACTATGTTTGCTAATTCTGCCATCCATGGAGCCATGGTGGGCTATACTGGTTTTGCCGTAGGGCTGATCAATGGGTTCTATGCCTACATTCCAATGGATCGAGTTGCTGCTACTCAGAATTTTGTGGATGTGAATGATCATAAATGGGCTTGGATGATGTCTGTAACCAATGAGCCAGACTTTTCCTGTGTTGCAAAATCCAGTAAGATCTAGAGAGGAGGAATGATCTTTAGCATAGTGAGTCAGGTCGGATGCATGTCATTTTAGGTTAGAGCTAAATCTATAGTTCAATACTTCAGAGCAGAGACTATAGAACAATACTTCAGAGCTGTCCATTTTTCGTCTAAATTTCTTCTTTTATTAAAAAATAGTAGAGGGGGACATCAACCCCCCTGACAGTTTATCTTACTTTATTTATAAACAAAGTAGTGAGAAGACGGACGTTTCTGTTATTCCATGCTTATATATAAATCTACAAATGTGTTTTATCATATGTAACATAACATGCAGCATTTCAAAATTTATATTTATGCTTTTCCCATTATTTTGTACATTTGCACGCTCTCTGGATTGTGCTCATTATTTTGATTGTGGTCCTTATTTTTTATAAATGTTTTTAAAAGATGGTATCATAATGCAAAGAATTCTAATGGTCTCATAAGAAGAGATTGTTGATTATGGGGGATTTTTGAATTGTAATCATGCTCTTTGGATTGTGGTTAAACTCCCTTTTATCATGTTTTTTTAAACCTGGTATCATAAGCCAAACAATGTTTTAAGAAAGGGTTGTTGATCATGGGAGTTTTTTAAGTTTACTCCGGTTAGGAATAAAATAATTAGGATAAAGCAGATGATAGTAATTATTTTTATTTTTAAATGTCTTTATGTTTGATTTATGATAAAATCTTTATGATGAATGAAAGATGTGCTAATGAACTTTAGATGATTTATTTAGCAAATTGATGCAAGAATATTAGTGTAGTTTTGAAGTCTTGCACTCAAATTGAATTTTTGGTTTAATTATCTGATCTCCTTTTCCAAATCTATGATTGCCATTCATTTTTTATGCTTGTTGGCCGGTGATGCAATGTGAGGCTCATAAGAGCATAAAATGTAATTTTTCCCGAGCATAGTTGACTGCTGTTGTAATGTTCTATTAAGAATTTTAGCTAGGATGGGATTATTTTGCACAAGTTTAGTGTGAATTTGTAAGAAGTTTGAGATATTTTGGAAAAGGAATTTTAAGTAATTTTATTTGTCATTTATTTGAGTAAAAAGGTCAAAGTCTTATATTTAAGAGATGAGCTTAAAAGGTGTATCCAAGCATGATTTAGATTATCAATAATCTCAAAAACATTCTTAGTTACAATGGGAAACTCTCTTAGTAAGTTGTTTTGGTTAGTTTGGTGTGAGTTTGATAATCATGAAGTGTATTTTGGGGACAATTTGTGGAGGTTTCTTAGTAAGTTTTTTTTTCAAAGGAATGAAAAGTGGATTTTGAAGGTGTAATTATCTATGTATGTGTGAAGTTGTGTTTTATGATTTCACTATTTAATTTCCATCTATGGTGTGATTAATGCTATGGTTTGAATTTAATTTCAGTATTCATTGATTTCCATTGTTGCACGAAACGGGGACGAAGCGAGGACATTTTTTGGAAGCAAAGCGTCAAAGGGTTTATATCTATATCTATATATTATATATTATATATATATATATATATTATATATATATATATATATTTCAAAAAAATCACCCCAAAATACCAAATAGTTGCAGAATATATGAAAACATGTATATTTGTATATAAATCAAGATAGATAGGGCATCATCCAAAATACCAAATTAGTTGTAGAATATACGAAAACATATATTTTTGTACATAAATCAAGATATATATGACATCCATAGTACATCAATGATTAATTGTTTGAGAATCAACCATCTAGATTCTAGCAATTACAAGCAAACATTAAATTTTTAAGCATATCACATAATCACATATAATAGAAGGTATAAACTTGAAAGTATCAAAATTTTAAGTATATAATAGAAAGTAGACATTTAGAAGATAAAACATTCAAATAACTTATCTAGCAAGTTAGCAACTATCAACATTAGCCATGACCAAATAATCATGTTTAGAAAATAGGCCACCTAGCCACCACCAACTGCACACTGAATTTGGAAGACTGAAAATTTCGAATTCACAACGCTAAAGTCTAATACTCTAATCTATCATCTATAGAATATGACTAAAAATGTAGTGAACTATGAACCTATCTACTAATCTCTTCTCCTTACACCACCATGACCACTACAAGAGTCTCCATGTGGTGGCAGTGAAAAAAATGGTGGCTATGGAACTGAAGATGAAGTTCCTAATATTGTTATTGAAGACTGGAATACGGGGACCATGGCATTGGATGTGGGTGCTATCTCAACGCGATCATAATCATCTTGGATAAGAAAATCTTCCATTTGCTCTAAATGCAACAACCATTCTCCAAATTGGCTTCCTTTGGATTTTTGTCCCAAACATTAAGGTCTTTATTTTTCTTTGTTTCCTCACAAGAATGGGACAACAATTACAAAGTTGCAATGAACATAAACCAAGTTGTCTGCCTGATTTACATTTATCATGTTTCTTTTAACACTGTGGACGAAACTATAGGTGCTCCAACGCCTATCTACAAAAGAAGTGTTCACCACCTACAAGAGCACTCATATTGCCAAACATTGTAGGTGTGGAGTAACACCTCCATTCATGTTCCACCACTCAAGAGAAGAGAAATTCCCTCATTCTTTAATTGCATGGTTGGCCCCATACACACCAGTGGCAAGGATATAGTGGCTCAATTGTTTATGTATGATGTCACGCTCCTCCTCATTAGGGACTAAATTATCCAATGCTTTCATATAACCAGCCAAAACCTCTGCATCCTAGTGTGGTTTTCTCTTGGTCCCCACACCAGGTGTTGGTGTTGAAAGCCATGATATATCATAGTGTTTAGGTGGAAGAACATATGCTAAGGCATGCAATGGAATGTTTAGCATTTCCCATCATTTTTCAACCTTTGCATGAATATAAGTGTACAATGTGTTATCTCTACTCTCAACAATGTCGTTAATCTTCCCCAACATGTTATCCATTTTCTCATACAACTCCCCATTTATTGGTCTATATGAATCTGCAAACTTGATCATGTAACAAATTGGCTCGGTGAATCGCAAAAAACATTTAACTCGTGACCAAAAGTAACTGTCAAGAATAGTGTCCTTCACTACATTAGAACCATCTCTATCAATGCTCATCTCATCCCATGAATCACACATCACCATAAAACTTAAAGCTTGCCTTACCTTCACTAGGTGCCTAAAGCTGAGGTAATAGCTTGCAAATCTAGTTTTTGAAAGCTTAAGCAACTGCAACTTGGAGTAAGTGCTATAAAAGTAGTTTAACCTTGTATACCTTGTGATATATTTAATTAGTTTCTTCCCTATGTTGTATAGTTGATTAATCCATTCACATCCTTTATGCTTCACAATATTATGCATCGAAAGGTTCAATGTGTGCACCAAGCACCCAAACCAAAATATGTATGGATGAGTTCAGTCAAAGACTTTTCCTGCTCGCTTACAATTTGTTGCATTATCAATGATCACTTGAACCACATTATTAGGGCCAACATCATTAACTGTTTTCAATAGGAGATCTGCAATGTTTTGAGAAGATGTAGTGATGGAAGAGGAGTCATGACTTGTAAGAAACATTGCACCGCTAATAGAAGCACCAAGAACATTTATGAAATTTGATTTCTAACATTTGTCCAACCATTTGATATAATGGATACCCCACAATCCTCTCACTCATTTGTAAATCGTGTTAAATCTCTATGAATCTTTGCTTTTTCTCTATCTAATAACAATGTTCTAGCTTTCTCATAATTGGGGCTCTTGTATCCTTTGGGTCTTCATTGATGGCCTTATCCACATGCTAGTAAAGAGAGCGAAGCATATTGAGTGGTATACTGCAAGCACAAATAAATTGGACCACTTTTGCATCCACATCATCCCTCCCACCAATATTAAGGAAATATGTTATTGTTCTTCTACATCCAAAGGTCTGAGAAGTATTAAGAGGAGATGAAGTGTGGCCACCAAATATAGAGGTTGCACTTGTATCAAAATGAAGTTTCTGTTTCTTATTTTTATTTTGTGCAACCTCATCTATTTGGATGTATTTTTCCCTTTTCTCTATTAATACATTAGGGAAAACTGAGATCCCTATGGCACCCTTATTTTCATCATTGTCAATTACCCCACAAAGATGCTTCCTCAAACGGGTATATGAACCACTATAAGGTTTTCCTCCATGATTATCATGAGGGCATAAAAAATCGAAGGTTCCACCACCTCTCCCCCCCCTCAAGTTTTGTCACAAATTTCCACAAACGTCTCAATGCAACTTTATCCCCCGACATTTTAGTGCCCTCTTCATACCTCCCCCTTCAAACCCTTCCTCCTCCTCATACATTGGGTCACTATGAGTGCGATCACTATCCTCTTCTTCCATTTCTTTCCTTCTATGCCTACCCCCACCAACACCATGAAAACCAAAAGTAGAATGATAATCCAAAAGAACACCATTTTAGATGGAAAACCTGCAATAAAATAAGCAAGAAGAAAGAATAGGAAAGAGTAGGACAGGAGAAAAAGTAAAACAAGAATTACAAGAGAATGAGGGAGTTAACTGGGGTTTCACTTACCTATTTAGCTCTTGAGAAGTTGAGAACTTGAGGTAGATGGAAACCCTTCTTCACTCTTCCAAGCTCCTCCAAGCTCTCCTTTAATCTATCCTCAAACCTCTCACAAATATGATATCAAAAGCTTACTATCTCCTCTCTTCTCCAAGGTCTATTCTTCACTCTTCTCCAAGCTCAAGCCAAATACACAAGAGTGAGGAAAAGAGAGGGGGAAGAGGCCTTTTAACATCATCCTCCATTCCCTCTAACTCACCCTTAACTCACCTTAGCCCTCACTTAAAGCAAAGGTTAAGAAAGAAAAAGCCACCCGTGAAACTATTCGTGTAGTTTGGTGGGCTCTAGTATTGCACCAATATTGCTGCAACTCCTGGGGCTCCCTTCTTTACTTTATATCAACTTGGTAGTTTGTAACAAACTTGGAAGCGATGGTGTTGTATGCACAAGTACTAGCTCTTGCCGCAATTGTCATTTTTTCAGCTGGCACAAGTCCACTAGGGGCTTAAGCCAACTTCTATGAGCTCTGAGAAGAAGCTTTTTAGCTGATGGACGAAAGCTAACTCAAAGGAAGCTAATCTACTTGCAGTAAGAAACAAAAACGCTGAATAGCAAATGCAAACCCTAGTCAAACCCTAATTTTACCAGCTAGCCCTACTGATGCGAAAAATAGGATGCAAGCTACTGAAAGAGATGCCATTACTTCTAGGAAGGTAAAATACATGTGTCTAAGCTACTTCTATCTGAAGAAAACATCTTTTTGTATTTTTGGTTAAGTTGTTAGATTTATCATGCATGTGCTTTCACTGTTTTTTTTTTTGACTGTGCAGAGGTGGATCAGCAAGAGGAAATGCTTGCAGGAGGTTGGGAAGGTTCAGAGAGGGCCTAAGGGGTCCCTAGAACCCTTCCTGAGAGTTTCACAGTGTTTGGCTTTCAGGAAACCTCTTTCGTGAGCCTCTACAGGAAGTCTGCAGGGGTTCTACAGGATGTTCTGGAATTTCTATAGGATGTCTGTAATTTTCTACAGGATGTTTAGAAATGGGATTTTGGAGAATTGATGGAGGGAAAAAGGTGGAGGAATGAGTATGGAGGTGAGATAGGGGTGTGGTGAGGTTTAGGACTTGGTGGATGGAGTTGAGGAGTGGCGCGGATGGTTAGATTTGTTCAAGGAGGGATGAAGCGATGTTGCAAAAGAAGATGAGAATCATGGAAAAGTAAGCGAATGAGGCAAACGTAAGGTAAGGGTTCTAAGTGAAGGATGGAATAGGTGGAGTTGATGGAGTATCAGCAGATAAAGAAGGATAGCAGGTGCTCTACAAGTCATTTTTAAAACTGGACAATCAAACAGTTGGAAAATCAAAGACCTAGTTACGTTAGTCTATTCTGACCTAGATAACAGCAAGGAAATGGGACAAAAGTTTATTTGCAATGAGATCAGGTGAAATAACTATGCAACTAAGTAATCATAACCCTAACCATGTAATCAAAACTGATATCAAGTTCAGAAACTAAGAATCCAACACTACTAATTGCACGGTGAAGCAAAATAGTGTTTTTGTTGGCAGCAATGTCACCTTTGTCCCAGCTCACGATCCCACTGAGGGAGAGGTGAGATCAGAGGTGCTTGATGGCATTTTTCTAGAGATCTTCTCTGTTACTAATATATTAACTAAATCTAAACATAAAAAGCCTATCTAACCATCAACCATGACCTATGTAACCAGCAAGATGTGGATCTACTTAACAAAAATTATTTTGCAAAGACATAAAAACAAATAACAGTACATGAAGGAAGCCTTGGCACTTGGGTTGGGCCCAACCCCAAGAGCTGCAGGCTCCTAAAGAAACTCAGAACTGATGCCAAATAAAGTTGCTTTCCATTACTCAAAAATAGCCATGTTCATAGGAAAGTTACACAACAGCAGCTGCAAAAATGAGTTGAGAAAATAACAGCACCTTAGTGAAAAATAACAACAGTCCAAAAAGTAAACTATGAAGGCTAAAAGCCTTCCTATTTATGCCTGCGAGGGCCTCAACAGCCCTCCTTAATTCAAGGGGCTCAGCTGCTCCATCTGCCAGTAAACAGTCACTCTTCACCAAGCTGCTTGGTTGCCTTTAGGATTCGTTTTGGTGGCTTGCTGAGCTCCGAGTTGAGGGTGGAGATTTCGAGGAAGGGACATTTAATGCCAGAGACATCCTCCCTATGAATCCTCACCCTTGTTCCTTCATGCTTGGCTGTCATCAAGCTCATAATTGCTTGGATTTGTTCCAAAATTTGTCCAAAACCCTGAAATAACCACGTATTAGCCTTCTTGGTAAAGTGACCACCCTCATTTGTGCAATTAACATAAACATACTCAAAAAACATGCATGAACTATGAAAAATGGTGGATTGAGCAAGAACAATTAGGCAAAATGAGCCCAATAAGTTACCAATTCCGAGGTTCATCATCAGCCCCCTGCTAAATGGGTTGCTCATCCTTGAGCAACTAATCCAACTCATCATCCTTGATAGCCTTGACCGCCTCCCTCACATCCCAAGCCTCTGAAGTGATATCTTCTTCACGGTCATGAAATCTTGCTTTGCTTTCCACTTCTTCCCACTGCCTGTGTTCCTCCTCTTCCTTGACTCCTTCTAGCAGCCCCAAAAGCAAGGGAGGACTAAATTTTAGGCTAATCCAATTGGCCTGAAGATTCTGCATGGACTTTTTGTAGAGGGGTACTCTTGCCAAGGCCTTTGCCATCCTTGTTGGGGTGTGGTATTCTCTAATCTTTAGGTTGTGGGGCAGTGTGTTCCACCTTCGGGTGCAGGCATGAACATAGTCATCCCCCAATAGCCTCTCCATGTCCTCAAAATGGGCTATGGATTGGGCTTGACGGCCAATGTAATCTGGTAGTGCCCGGGAGTTATTTGCCAAGTGCTGGTGGGTGTATATCAGTGCTGAGGGATCCTCCGGCTCTACTCTTATCATTAGTGGTTCATTCAACTCCCTGTCCAAAACATTTCAGATCTCTGCTGCTCTCGTTTCTTCATGATTTAGCCAAGAGGCCATGGCCATAAGTTGCACGTCTCCTAGCATAGTGTTGGGGTCCCATGAGTTCATGTTGGGAAGGGCCAAGTTGTGTAGACAAAACTCTGATAGCTTGGCCTTGTCCTCTGATGAGCTATTGTCACATAAAACCATGAATTTGTGGTAGTTTCGGAATGGAGTAATGCCCCTTTGGGCCAAAGTGTTGATTTGGAATTGCAACCATTGTTCCTTGAGGTATAAGGCATATGTTTTGGTAGGTTGTCTACACTGTATTGCCTCCTCTGAGCAGCTGGCCATGCAGGCTAGTTGGGCCTCCTTTTCTTGCACCTGTTGCCTTAGAGATTGTATCTCTTGTGTTGCTTGCAATTCCTTTTCCTGTAGCTGTCTAGTCAGTGCCTCTATTTCAGCTTGCAACCCATCTTTCTTCTATTGTTCATCAGTGGTTTCTTTATCTGTTGTGGGCTCCTCCTGCTGCTGCTATTCTTCCCAGGTGTGGGGCCTATCTCCCATAAAGTGTCCCTGTAACTGTAGCTGCTGTTTGAGCAGCTCATTTTCTTCCTGTAGCTTGGTCTGCTGGCTGCTTTCTATATGCCGTACCAAAGCCAATTCTTTCCTTGCCTCTTTGAGTTGTTCCTCCAAGGGACCTATATCTGCCACACCCTTGGACTTGGCGATTTTCATCCAAGTGTAGGTCCTTACTCTCTCTTCCTCAAGTGCAAAGAAGAGTGGCACTGCAAATTTTTGGGGGATTATCCTTCCCGCCTCCAGCAAGTTATAGTAAGAGCCCAGGTTGGGCTGGGGGCTTGGTTCCTCAATTTTCTCAGTCTTTTCCTCCTCCTGGGATGATGTGGCTACCTTTTCTTGCAGCTCTTCGGTCTCCTTTAGCCTAGCCAGCGTTTCCTGTAGAATTGTTTCGGCATCCTGTAGAGAGGTTTTTGTGTCCAAGATTTTAGCCTTTTCCTTCCAGGTGGATGTCTTCAGACTTCCCTGTTCATAGATGATGGATGCCTTTGGAGGAGACCTTTCCTGTTGTTTAATTGGGGTGTCCACAATTGTAATTGGTTCTTTTGATTGTGACTGGGGTTTGCCAGTCTTTATGCGCATGCTTCTTCTTGCTTTAAAATACATATAAGGCTCCCTTTTCCTCTTCCCTTTTTGCTTTGGGGTTGTGCTTAAGGCAGTCAGCACCACTGCTGCCTCCCTGGCCAGAATCTCAGAGGACTTCTCCTTCTTCTGCTCTATTTTTGGGCTTCCTGTAGAAGCTGTTTCCAGACTTCCTGTAGAAATTGTTGCGGCCTGCTTAGTTGAATGGGTCTTTCATTTTAACTCTTGGTTGGTTGCCTTGGTTGTGCCCTTCCTTGGTTGGGCTTTTTAAATCCTTTTCGCTCTATCTTGTAGTCATTTCTCCCTGAGTGTTTGTGCCATTGGTCTTTCCATAGTTTTAGGTTCATCTTTTTCTTGTTTCCCTTCTTGTTCTTTCTGTGGTGGTTTGTCTTGTGTTTCCCTTCCACTGGCTTTTTCTCTTGCCTCACTGTGTTCCCTTTCTTCATGGCTGGATGAGGTGAGTTCCTCGGCTAGAATCCTTATATCATCACCTTTGGTCATGTTGCGGAAAATTTCCCAGGAGAGGGGGACAATGTAAGTATGGAGGGCATCTTCCACTAGGAGCTTGATGAGCCCATGATGGGCTACCTGATCCAGTGTCCCTTCCCTCAGTTTTGTGCCACATTCAATCAATGATTGCAAGAGAAAGTAGGGGATGCTTAACTTCTTCTCTGGGGGTAAATCCAACCCATGTCTTAGTTCTTTTAGCAACCAGAAGTGATAGCCATAAACAATACTGAACTGCCCCTCACAGGTAATGTATTTCATAATTTGGAGACTGGCTTCGCTCCATAGAGGATGTAAACTGGCCCTCCTTACCCGTTCTTATCTTCTGCAAACTGTTCCTCTGGTAGGAAGAATTCTTTCTTGGATTTTTGGCCTAACGCTCTCTCCTCTTTGCTCCAGGGTATCCCTAATGGCAGACCAGTGACCTGACTAATGAGTTCAGGGGTAAGCTACAGGGTCAACCCTCTGAAATTTACAGTGGCCAATGTTTTTTATTTAGGTTGTAGAGACACCAGGAATTCCTCTATTATTTCATCATCATGCCCCTGGATTTTATCATAGAAGGTCATCCAATTGGCACGAGTGAAGAGGTCCACTACTGCGGTATGTTCACGCAATTTTTTGGAATCCGAGGGTTCCTTTCTGATAAACCCTCCTAGCATGGTGAGAGTGTTTGGTTTAAATGCTCTGAGCAGAAGGGGAGTGCTATTTTATGTGCTTTACTCCTTTGAACTTTGAGAAAGGATCTCTCAGGTGTTTATATTTTAACTCTGCACCAATTCCCTAGTTCTAATGCTTTTGTTGCCCAAACTCGACTGTCTGTGTATGGAGGGGGAAGTTTTGTTTCCACAAACAGGGTACAACACTTCAATTTTTTCTTCCAGCATACGTGCAACTTCAAATTTTTATATACAATCTAGCCCTCTCAGTGCTTTATCATTTCTACACGAGAAATTTTCACAGGAACCTTGGAGGAGAATGTTGACGCAGGACCGTCTGAGAAATTCCATGTAATTACACAGGCAAACTGCTATTCTTGACCCACAAGCAGAAATATTTCTAATACCCCTACTTCAGATAGTTCAGTTTACCACTTTTTGAAATATACCATGAAGGGAAAGTGTTTTTCGAGCCTACCTCTCCCGGAACTTCAAATTTGTCGAAGGAAAGCTCAGGTTTCTCTGTTCCAGGGGATGTTCCATACTTCCTGTAGAACTTCTTCCTGTAGGATGCTTGCCAGCTTCTGTAGGATGCAACTGCACTTCTGAACGAGCTTGAGATGCGGGAGAACTTCGAAACAGGCCGGAAAGCTTGGAGGAGGACAACAGGTTAACGGATTGTGGCAGTAGAGGATGAGTACTTCGGCTAGGACGTTGCAAATGCGAATGAATAGCGGACGTGCGAGCCTTTCAGCTAAGCATTTTGAACTGCGGCGCAATTTGTGGTGAGAGGGTGCGGTGGCTGGACCGAACCGTTATCCATCGTCATGGTCATCATTCACCTACGTGTCCCTGGCCGCCATTACCTCCCGTATGCCTTTAACTGCCGCCACCACTGTCAGTCTGCCGATTTTCACCGACTGGACACTCCACACGTGTCGGCTACACGGCTTGTTGGTGATTCTGAACATAACTGAGCTCGTTCGGATCCCACGAAGCGATGTAACTAGCTGAGGGTGGCCAGTTGACTGACCACCGAATTCGTTCAATCCAACCATTTTCACAGGCATGCAGTTTTCTTGAAATATGGTTTATGTAATTCACGAATAAGGTTAGACACTTACCTGCGTGGCTGTGGATGCGTTATACAGACTTTGGTCTCGGAACTACTGCCTCACTTGCTGCTGCCTCGTGCACGGGTGCTAGAGCCCATTTTTTTATTTGTTGAAGCTACATGCATGGCTTTGGAACTTTATCTTTCATTGATAAACATTGCATGCACAGGTTCTGTCTGATCTCAGCTGTCGAGGAGGTGTTCTTGTTCAAGATGAACCCTTTTTTCATGTCCCCCGTGTGCATTTCAGCTGCCCCTGCCTCCAGAGTATGTGCTCCAGAGGGATCAACTGCTACAGGATTCCTGTAGGATATCCTGTAGCTGCTTCTCCTCCTGGGATGTAGGCTAAATGGGTAGGGTCATTTTGCGGACAAGGACTGGCTGCATTGATGAAGAGTCTAGATGGAGCTTGAACAGGTAGAGTGTGCGAGCCCTTGCTACTTGTTTTGTCACTTGGAATTTTTTTTTTCAATCTGAGGAAAACAGGGCTCTTTGTATGACTGTGCAGGAACACATAACCAGGTGGGTGAAAGAGGTGTCAAGAGATAGAGCAGGGTGCCACATGGTGTTGGATTGCATAGAGGTGTGGCCTTAGGCCTAACAAATTGATCCCAACCATCAGATTCCCTTTTAAAATTGAATTTGGCTCATCCGAAGGTTCTACAGGATGTTTCCTATAGAAATTCAGGACTTCCTGTAGAAAAGCCTGGAACTTCCTGTAGACGGCCCAATCTTGACCCGAATGTGACCAAATCCTAAGAGAGGTGAGTGGCCATGGAGGGGGTGTCTAAAAGGATGTTCTGAAGCCTGGTATGGACCCCTGTCCTCATTTTGCATGCCCCTCTTTTCTTGCAATGTATTCCCTGCAACCTGCAATTTTCACAGAGATTAGTCTTGTTTTTTTTTCTTGTTGTTTTTGTTTGTTTGTTTGCTTTTTTTTTTTTTGCTTTTATTTTTCTTCTCTTTTCCCCCCCTTTTTGTTTTTTTGATGAGACAGCTAGGGCGCCTCAATGAGGTTTTCACCCCTGCTATCTTCCCTGGGCGCCTCAGAAAGGTTTTCACCCAAGGATCTTTTTATTCCACATATTTTTTATTTCTCTAGAGATAGCTGGGGTGCCTCCATGAGGTTTTCACCCTCACTGTCTGCCCTGGGCACCTCAAAAAGGTTTTCACCCAAGGATCTTTTTATTTCTAGTGTATTTTTTTTTTTTTTTTTTTGTTATGATCAAAGTGTGGGTGGAATAGGGGCAGAGCTCTGCTCCACTACCAGCACTGCTTTTTCCAAAGTTTCAATGAACTCCTGCCTCGAAAGAGGTTTCCTGTAGATTTTCAATCGATGCCCGTTGACAAGCATAGGGATGGCTTCTTTATCAATGGTCCTGATAAGGACTGAACCATTTTCATTACATTTCTCCACTGCATATGGTCCTAGCCATCTTGTCCTTAGCTTTCCTTTGAAATCCTTGTATCTTGAGTCATACAACAACACCCAATCTCCCGGCTGGAATTACTTTTCATTGAGGTGCCGGTCATGCCATATCTTCCTCTGGAGTTGAACTACCTCTGAGTGGAGGAAGGCTTGCATTCTTTGTTAATCTAATCCATTCAGCTGCAGTAATCTTTCACGTTGAGCATGGCTGAGATCTAAGTTCAGCTAAGCTGCCACCCTCAATGTGTTGTATTCGAACTCTATGGACAACAAAGCTTTCTTCCTGTAGACTAGCTCATAAGGTGTGAATCCTGTTGTAGTTTTCCAAGTGGTGTTGTAGGCCCAGGTGGCCTCAACAAGGCGATCTGCCCAATCCTTTCTGGTGTTAATCACCACCTTAGTCAGAATCTCCTCCAATGCTCTATTAGTGACTTCCACCTGCCCATTTTCTTGTGGATGATATGGGGTGGAAGTCCTGTGCTTGATCTTGTGATGAGCGAGCAGGTCTTCAATTAAGCTAGAGGTGAACTGGCTTCCTTGATCGGTGACTAACTCTCTTGGGTAGCCAAACTTGTAGAAGATATTTTCCCTTAAAAACTCAGCTACTTTCTCTTCTGTCACTGCCTTGATTGCCTT
Source organism: Pinus taeda (assembly GCA_000404065.3). Taxonomy (NCBI): domain Eukaryota; kingdom Viridiplantae; phylum Streptophyta; class Pinopsida; order Pinales; family Pinaceae; genus Pinus; species Pinus taeda. The sequence goes on from APFE030030057.1 coordinate 207,224, forward strand.
TGTTTTTGCCCACTTTGTCAGGTAGTCGGTGCACACAATGATGTAAGACCTTTGTTTTGAAGGAGGGTTGATAGGGCCCATAAAATCCATGCCCCACTTCTCAAATGGCTCGAAGGTCACTTGAGGTTGGAGGGGCATTTCATCCCTTGGAGTCGGTTTCCCCATCCTTTGACATCGATCACACTGGTGGATGTATCTTCTGACATCTTGATGACGAGTAGGCCAATAGTAGCCTGCCTGTAGAATTTTGAAGGTAGTCCTTTTTGCTGTAAAGTGGCCTCCACAGGGTCCATTGTGACAGGTTAGAAGGATGTCAAAGACTTCCTCTTCCCTAACATAATGCCTCAAGATCTGGTCTGGGCTAAGTTTAAATATGTTGCCCCTGATCCAAGTGAATGGGGCACTATTCCTCACGATTTTGCTCTTCTCCTTTGAGGATAGATGTGGAGGGAACTGTGCTGAGACTAAGTAATTTGCTATATCAGCAAACCATGGGGAGAGTACTGAGATAGCAAACAAGTGTTCATCCGGCATCTGGTCATCCACTGTCCCTTCCTCACCTACAGGCAAATCCAATCTAGATAGGAAGTCAACAACAAAATTTTCCTTACCTAGCTTGTCAACAATAATCAAATAAAATTGCTACAACAAAAGTAACCATCTAGTGATACAAGCATTCACATCAGGCTTATTCATTAAATATCTAATCGCAGCATGATCCGTGTGTACGAATGTTTGATAACCAGTGATGTAGTGTTTGAACTTGTTGAGGGAATGGAATACGGCCAAGTATTCTTTCTCGGTTACAATATAGTTCATCTCTGCCTTGGACAGGTTCTGCTAACAAAGTATATGGCATACGGAAGTTTCTCCTCAACTTCTCCTAAGGCTGCCCCTATGGCTTTTTTCGAGGCATCAGTGTGGATGTGGAAAGATAGAGCCCAGTTTGGACCTCTCAAGATCGGGGTGGACACCAACTTATCTTTCAACTCATCCAGAGCCCCTTGGCAGTCATTAGTCAACTTAAACTCAACATCTTTCCCTAAGAGGCTAAACATGGCGAAGCTAGCTTACTGAAATCCTTAATGAATCTTCTATAATACCCAGCCAAGCCTAGAAAGCTCCGAACATCTCTGACCTTTTGAGGGGGTGGAACCTCTTGGATGATAGTGATCTTGTTAAGATCCACCTGTAATCCTTGCTGAGAAATGGTATGACCTAGCACAGTCCCTTCAATCATCAGGAATTCGCATTTTTCGGGACTAAGGGACAGGTTCATCTCAATACACTTGGCTAAATCGTTTCCCAGGTTAGTCAATGCATCTTGGAAGTTGGACCCATAAGGAGTAAAGTCATCCATATAGATTTCCACTGAATCATGAACCAGTTCAGCAAATATGCTCAATACTTCTCTCTGGAAAGTGGCAGGAGCGTTGCACAACCCAAAGGGAAGGACCCGGTAGGCAAAGGTACCCCATGGACAAGTGAAGGTGGTTTTATCTTGGTCTTCCGGGCTGATTTGGATCTGATTATACCCGCTAAACCCATCTAGGAAAGAAAAGAACTTCTTCCATGCTAGTCCATCCAACACTTGATCTATGAAAGGCAAGGGGAAATGGTCCTTCTTGGTGGCTTTGTTAAGTTCTCGGTAATCTACACAGATTCTCCACTTCCTATTTTTCTTAGGCACAAGCACTAGAGGTGAGACCCACTCACTGTCAGAGATGGGGTAGATGAATCCTGCATCCAACAATTTTTGCAATTCTTCTTTGACGATGTCTTTAAGGGCTGGATTCATTCTCCTCTGAGGCTGCCCGAATGGTTTACAATCCTCTTTAATGTAGATGTAATGGGTATAGACCAATGGGTGGAATCCTTTCATCTCCTTATAGCTCCAAGTGAAAGCATCCAAATGGCTGCTCAATAAGCTACAAAGCTCCTTCTCCTGGGAGGGAGATAGGGAAGAGCTGATCTTTAAGGTTCTTTCAGGGCCAAATTCCACATTCTTAACTTTAGGATAGGTTTGATTAGTCACACAGAGGTCCACTTAAATGGCTTGGGTATCTTCCACCAATTCTTCTAATGACAGTGCACCGACAGGTGGGTTTTGAATCAGATTCTCAATCAAGTCATCCTCGGTTTGAGGGCCTCTCATGGTGGCTTCGATTATGCACAAAGGTGCAGAGTAGACCTCATCCTCATCTCTATCTTCCAACTAGAGTGGTAAGTCATGTTCTAATAGACGTTGGGCAGGAGGATAGAGGACTAGCTTCCAGCTCGACAACTGATGTAAGCATCTGCAGTAGCTAGCCAAGGCCTACCCAAAATGAGGTGGTATCCAGTGAGTTTTTCCTTTTGGCTGAAGGACCAAGAAGTCCACAGGGTACTCCCAAGAGTCAACAGAGACCAAGACATCTTCCACAATCCCTTCGGGAGTCACAGTGGAGCGGTCTTCTAACTACAGCACTATTGAGGTCTTCCTTGAGGAACTCTTAAGGTTGAGTTTAAGCATAGTGTCCCTGGTAATCACATTAATGGCAGCCCCTAAATTAATCAAAGTATGGGGGATTATGGTGCCATTGATGTGGACATCAACTACAGGACTCCCAGGGTCCAAATATTTTGGACAGATTACTTGCCCCAACATCAGATCCAACAGTTGTCCTATGACATTGATAGTCTGGGCATCTCTCTTGCGCCTGCCTGGGTGCTTGAAAAACTTCTCCTCGATCAATTTGTTGTATATCGGTACATCTTTTATGGCCTGGAGAAGGGGTATTTTCACACACAACTGCTTAAGTTCTCCCAGAAGCTCAGTCTCCTCTGGGTTTGGTTGCATGGTTGCTGTTAGTCACTCAGGAAAGGATGGAATGGCCTTGGGTTCACTTTCCTGTTTTTCTTCTTCATCCTCGGGGGCAGGAAGTGGGCGATATGGAAGGACCTTCCCAGATACAGGTTGATCTCCTAGATCTCCACAACATAGGTAGGACACGTTGTCTCCCCAGTGTATACCTGTTGGGCCTGTCTGTTGTTGGGGTTCGGGTTCGGTTGGGCAGGCATCTGGGGTTGTCTTGGAGGAGCAGGAGGTAATGGTTGTGGTTGAGTAGGTGGTGGAGGCAAAATGACAGGAAGAGAGTTGTATTGGGGCCTCCACCCCTGTTGAGGTGAATTCCACTAAGGCTGAGGCTGGACATGTGAGGGAAACGAATGAGCAGTAGGTTGAGTATGGTATTGAGATGGATAAGACCATGGAGGAGGTGTGGACTAGGAAGGATGAGAAGGGGGGCCCCAAGAAGGTATGTGAGTAGATTGATTGGGGATATAATAAGCTTGGGATGTCCCTTGCATCCCCTATTGGTAAGGTCTAGGCCCATGTGACCTCCTTTGGTTGAGGAAGTAGAGAGGTTCAGTAGTTGCCTCAGTCCCTAGGTACATGGCTTTAAATCCGGGTAACGATGGGCATTGGTTTGTGGGGTGGTCTTCCTCACAAACGAAGCATACCTCTACTAAGTGAAATGGACACTCGTTCTTAGGGTGCTTCCTCGTACATCTGGGACAGAAAATGGCTAAAGCCCTCTCAACTTCCTCTTTCTTTTATTGGATTCGGAAAGTATCAAGTTGCATGGCAGTAGTCTATCTCATCTACTTTTGAGGTCTTCCATCTGGTTAGCAAACTCATGCTTGGAGAAGGTGGTACTAGCTGAAAGTGGATTACCCTTTCCTCTTTTCTGAGCTGCCCTAGAATGGTTTCTAAACACAGTCTTTATGTCCTCGTAAGGCAGTTGATACATGTCTCCTCCAGCTAGCAAATGGAGGGTATCTAGAAGGTCTTCAGGGACTCCTCGGAGCAGAACCAACTTTAAAGATTCAGGGTCAAGTGTGCACCTAGCCCATTTATAACTAAGCTGGAACCTTTCCTCGTAGTCTTCTAAAGACTCATCATTTCCCATGGTCATTCAAAAGATCTCTCCCTTTGTTTCCTTTGACCTACAATAGTCCCGGTATTTGTTGTTAAAGGCTTGTTGCATCTGAGCCCAAGTAGTGATATTGTTTCCAGGTAACCCCATGAACCGGCATAGTGCTGCATCCTTGAGAGTAGAGGGAAAGAGTTTTATCTTTTTCTCGTCTTCGATATAGTCATAAGTTTGACATAGGACAACAAACTCAAACAGGAAGGTATCAGGGTCTTCAGTGGTCAATCCATGGAAGTGAGGTAAGGCTGAGGGACTTATGTTTTCATTTTCATGTCCCCATTGGTCTCTCGGATGGGAAAGGCACCTTCTATTCTCTCGTTATCTCCTATACCATTTTTGTGTTCAGCCATGGTCTCAAGAGGAATGTTCTCTTGCTCTTCTTCTATTATAGGATCTTCTTATATCTCAGGGGGTTCACCTATAGGTTCTTCTGTATCACAACCACCAAAGAAGAGAGAAGGGTGACTCAGTGATGTGGTGGGGATGTTGGGTAAGAATTTTCGGTATTGTCTCTATTCCTATGAGACATGAAATGAAAGATTTTTGGCTTTTTTTTTTTTTTTTGCTTGTACCTGCAAAATTGAAAATAGATTGAATTGCAACTAAATAAAAATCTATCTTGCTGAAATGAAAATGCGGAATTGAAATGAAAGCAGGAAAGAACTAATCTATTTTGCTGAAATGAAAATGCGGAATTGAAATGAACGCAAGAAAGAACTAATATATTTTGCTGAAATGAAATTGCAGGAATGAAATGGTAGGCTACTCTTGCGAAATTGAAATTGCGGAATTGAAATGCTACTCTACGCTTGTAGAATTGAAATGCTAGTCTAGGAAAGCAGGAAATGTCTAGTCTATTTTTGCACAAATGAAATTGTAGAATGGAAATGAAATAAACTACTGAGCAGAAGGTTGTGGTAGAAAATAGAAGAAAAGCAGCAGTCACAAATACTCTTATGCTTTCCCGGAAATGGCGCCAAAAAGAATGGTGGGCTCCAGTATTGCAGCAATATTGCTGCAGCTCCTGGGACTCCGTTCTTTACTTTATATCAACCAGGTAGTTCGTAACAAAATTGGAAGCGACGATGTTGTATGCACAAGTACTAGCTCTTACCGCAGCTGTCACTTGGTCAGCTGGCACAAGTCTGCTAGGGGCTTAAGCCAACTTCTATGAGCTCTGAGAACAAGCTTTCTAACTGATGGATGAAAGCTAACTCAAATGAAGCTAATCTACTTGCAGAAATAAACTGAAACGCTAAATAGGAAATGCAAACCCTAGTCAAACCATAATTTTACCAGCTAGTCCTACTGATGCGAAAAAGAGGATGCAAGCTACTGAAAGAGATGCCATTACTTCTAGGAAGGTAAAATACATGTGTCTAAGCTACTTCTATCTGAAGAAAACATCTTTTTATATTTTTGGTTAAGTTGTCAGATTTATCATGCATGTGCTTTCACTATTTTTTTAATGTGCAGAGGTGGATCGGCGAGAGGAAATGCTTGCAAGAGGTTTAGAAGGTTCAGAGAGGGCCTAAGGGGTCCCTAGCACCCTTCCTAAGAGTTTCACAGAGTTTGGCTTTCAGGAAGCTGCTTTCGTGAGCTTCTACAGGAAGTCTGCAGGGGTTCTACAGGATGTTCTGAAATTTTTACAGGATGTTTGTAATTTTCTACAGGATGTTCAAAATGGGATTTTGGAGAATTGATGGAGGGAAAAAGGTGGAGGAATGAGTATGGAGGTGAGATAGGGGTGTGGTGAGGTTCAATACTTGGTGGATGGAGTTGAGGAGTGGCGCGGATGGTTAGATTTGTTCAAGGAGGGATGAAGCGATGTTGCACAAGAAGATGAGAATTATGGCAAAGTAAGTGAATGAGGCAAACATAAGGTAAGGGTTCTAAGTGAAGGATGGAGTAGGTGGATTTGATGGAGTATCGGCAGATAAAGAAGGATAACAAGTGCTCTGCAAGTCATTTTTCAAACTGGACAATCAAACACTTGGAAAATCAAAGACCTAGTTACGTTAGTCTATTCTGACCTAGATAACAACAAGGAAATTGAATAGAAGTTTATTTGCAATGAGATCAAATGAAATAACTATGAAACTAAGTAATCATAACCCTAAGCATGCAATCAAAACTAATATCAAGTTCGGAAACTAAGAATCCAACACTACTAATTGCACGGTGAAGCAAAACAATGTTTTTGTTGGTAGCAATGTCACCTTTGTCCCAACTCACAATCCCACTGAGGGAGAGGTGAGATCAGAGGTGCTTGATGGCCTTTTTTTGGAGATCTTCCCTGTTACTAATCTATCAACTAAATCTGAACATAAAAAGCCTATCTAATCATCAACCATGACCTATGTAACCAGCAAGATGTGGATCTACTTAATAGAAATTATTTTTCAAAGACATAAAAACAAATAACAGTACATGAAGGAAGTCATGGCACTTGGGTTGGGCCCAACCGCAAGAGCTACAGGCTCCTAAAGAAACTCAGAACTGATGCCAAATAAAGTTGCTTTCCATTACTCAAAAATAACCATGTTCATAGGAAAGTTACACAACAACAGCTACAAAAATGAGCTGAGAAAATAGCATCACCTTAGTGCAAAATAACAACAGTCCAAAAAGTAAACTATGAAGGCTGAAAGCCTTCCTATTTATGCCTACGAGGGGCCTCAGCAGTCCTCCCTAATTCAAGGGGCTCGGCTTCTCCATCTACTAGTAAACAGTCACTCTTCACCAAGCTGCTTGACTGCCTTTAGGATTTGTTTTGGTGGCCTACTGAGCTTCGAGTTGAGGGTGGAGATTTTGAGGAAGGGACATTTAATGCTAGAGACATCCTCCCTACAAATCCTCACCCTTGTTCCTTCATGCTTGGTTGTCATCTAGCTCATAATTGCTTGGATTTGTTCCAAAATTTGTCCAGAAACCTGAAATAACCACATATTAGCCTTCTTGGTAAAGTGACCACCCTCATTCGTGCAATTAACATAAACATACTCAAAAAACATGCATGAACTATGAAAAATGGTGGATTGAGCAAGAACAATTATAAAAATGAGCCCAATAAGTTACCAATTCTGGGGCTCATCAATAAGGATGTGATATTGTGTGATATAATGCCAATGGATGTATGCCATGTATTGTTGGGAAGACCATGGTAGTTTGATCGGAAAGCTCTTCATGATGGAAGGAAAGATAGTTATACTCTAGAGAAGAATGGAAATAAACATACATTGCTGCCATTAAAGGATGACCCTAAAAATGGAGCACCTGGAAATAGTGTTATGTTGATGAGTGGAAAGGAGTTGTTGCAAGAGATAGAAAAGGTGAAGAAATGCATTTTGTTGTCGTAGGGAGACCTAAGGTAATTTTAACCTCCACAAACATAGATGATTTACCTGAAGAAATCAAAACTCTGTTAAATGATTTCGCTGATATTATTGTGGATGAGTTTCCAAATGCATTGCCACTAATCAGGAGTATTAGTCATCATATTGATCTAATACTAGGAGCAAGTTTTCCAAACAAAGCCGCATACAGATTAACTCCTCAAGAGAATGCAGAAGTTGGAAGACAAGTGCAAAAACTGATGGATACGGGACTAATCAAAGAAAGTCTTAGTCCATGTGTTGTGCCAACAATACTGAGTCCAAAGAAAGGAGGTGAATGGTGTATGTGTACAAATTCCAGAGCCATAAACAAGACCATTATCAGGTATAGATTTCCTTTTCCAGACATGGATGATTTGATGGATTGTTTGAGTGGGTCAAAGTATTTTACTAAAATATATCTGAACAGTCAAATAAGAATTAAAGGAGATGAATGGAAGACTACATTTAAAACAAAGAGTGGGTCGTATGAGTGGTTAGTGATGCCTTTTGGACTCACTAATGCACCTAGCACATTCATGAGATTGATGAATGAAGTCTCCAAGGAATATGCAGGAAAAATTGTTATTGTTTATCTTAATGATATTCGAGTTTTTCTTAGAAGTAAAGAAGAACATCTGGATCATCTTAAATTGGTTTTAAGAACTCTGCAGGAAGAGAAACTACTGATAAATCTGAAGAAATGTAGTTTCATGAAAGAAGAATTAATTTACTTGGGATTTGTAGTTTCTAAAGAAGGGTTGAAAATGGATCCAAAGAAAGTCCAAGCAATTTGGAACTGGCCTATTCCAAGAAATATATTTGAGGTAAGAAGTTTTCATGGTCTTGCAAGTTTTTATAGGAAATTTATCAAAGGGTTTAGTCAGATTTGTGCACCAATTATTGAAACAATCAAGTTGACTAATCAGTTGTTCAAGTGGATAGAAGAAGAAAACAAGAATTTTAAGTCACTGAAGAGGAAAATCACAGAGAAACTAGTTTTAGCCTTACCTGATTTTGAAAAAGTATTCCATGTTGAAACAGATGCTAGTGGAATTGCAATTGGAGCAGTTTTGAGTAAGGAATAGAACCCAATATTGTACTTCAGTGAGAAATTAAATGAAGATAAGAAGAAGTATTCTTCTTATGGTAAACAATTTTATGTTGTACAAGCCTTAAAAAAATGGAGACACTATTTTCTACCGAAGGAATTTATATTGTATTATGACAATCATGCATTTAAAGTTCATAAACAACTAGCCAAAATTGAACCAGAAACATGCCAAGTGGGTAGAGCTTTTGCAGAGCTCTAATTTTGTGATAAATCACACAAGTGGTAAGTTGAACAAAGTTTCTGATGCTTTAAGCAGGGTAAATTTCATTGTGCAAGAAATAAAAGTTAGTGATGTAGGATTTGAAGAAATGGTTGAAATGTATAAAGATGATGCAGATTTCAAGGATATTTACACAACAGTACAAAATCCAATAATTCATAACAGAAGTTAGTGGTTAGATTATCTCATCCAAGGAGGTTTATTGTTTAAAGGCAACAAGTTGTGCATTCCCAAATGTTCTATGAAGGAAAACATAATAAAGGAGAAACATAGTGGAGGATTATCTGGTCACTTTGGACAAGGCAAAACCTTTGCTCAGGTAAATGCTTTTTACTATTGGCCAAAGATGTAGACTGATGTTAAGAGATTTGTTGAGAAGTGCAGGATACGTCAACACACTAAAGGGAGAATCCAAAATACAGGATTGTACCAGCCATTGCCAATACCAGACCGACCATGGGATGCAGTTAGCATGGATTTTGTTATGGGGTTACCTAAAACTCAAAGGGGGAATGATTCCATTTATGTTGTAGTAGATAGATTTTCCAAGATGGCACATTTCATTGCATGTAAAAATACTAGTGATGCAACACATATTGTTAATCTATTTTTTTCATAAATTGTAAGATTACATGGATTTCTTGTAAGTATTGTGTTTCATAGAGATACAAAGCTTGTAGGGAATTTCTGGAGAACTCTTTGGAAGAAACTAGGATCTAACCCCAATTTTAGTTCATCATACCATCCCCAAACAGATGGATAGATCAAAGTAGTAAACAAAAGCTTGGGGAACATATTGAGAAGTTTAGTGTATCAAAATCCTAAGCAATGGGATTTAGCACTAGCTTAGGCTGAGTTTTCTTACAATGACACTCCAAACCGAAGTACTAGAATGAGTCCATTTCATATTGTTTTTGGGATGAATCCAAGAGGTGTGTATGAGCTTAGAAATTTGGGTAAAAAGGAGACAAGAAGTGCAAAAGCTGAAGAGTTTGCAGAGAAGATGCAGAGACTACAAGAAGATGTCTAAGGGAGATTGTAGGAAAGTAGTGGCAAATACAAACAGAAAGCAAGTATGAAAAGAAGAGAGAAATAATTCCAAGTGGGAGATTTAGTGATGGTGTATTTAAGAAAAGAAATATTTCATGCTAAGACTTACAATAAAGTAAGAATGAAAAATATAGGACCATGTAGAATAGTAAGAAAGTTTTCAATTAATGCTTATGAAATTTAAATGCGAAAAGGAATTGGAATATCACCTGTCTTCAATGTTGCAAATTTGTATCCATACAAAGGGACAGAGACAAAGCTACAAGAGGAAACTACAGAAGATGAAGTTCAAACTTTGAACTGGGAAGAACAAATTCCAAAAATAGTTAAGAGAGAGGTGGAAGCTGTTTTGGAGAAAAGAGTATCCAAAAGAACTAGAGGACAAGTTTATTATCAATATCTAGTCAAATGAAAGGGAAATACAATGGAGGATGCTAGTTGGTTGACAACAGTAGAGTTGCAAAAGTATGGACTAAACCCTGAAAGTCTGAGGGATGATTATTTCCTTCCCCAGGAGTCTGATGCAAGAGAATTTGGACTTAGCTAGCAATGTGAAGGTTTATTCACATGTTGTGGCTAAAGGAGTTGAATTTCATTGACCTCAATGGTCAAAAGTAAGTTTTGGTCGAGTGGGTTGGATCTCTTGAAAATTATCTGTAATTCATTATTGTAATAGTTAGGAAATTGTCTTATTTTACATTAAGGGATAAGTTGTTAGCGTAGGTGTGTAATGGAGCTTGAAAATAGAGATTTTATTGTTTGAATGATTAAAAATAGGGATAGAGTTGTTCGTACAGTCAGAATAGGATTTGATTCATAAGAAAAAGAAAATGTAATGAAGAGGGATTAGTTGATATGATTAAGGATTGAGTGAGAGGCAAGAGTTGAGTGAGAGAGACGGTTTTGAGATTGAAACAGAGGTTTGTTAATTTGTTGTAATTGAGCTAAGAGGGCAGAGACTCTGTAAATATTATTTTATTAAAGAAATTGATTAAGTGTGCGACCATGTGTCAATTTTGTTGAAAACTCTCGTTTACCTCTGTGTATTTGCATTCTGAAGTGCATACGGGTATTTTCTTTGTTTTTCATATTTTAATTGTTAATCTCAGTATTGAAGTGTTAAGCATGGTCATTAGTATTAAGAACGACAGTAGAAGAGCATAGAAAGGTTTGATCATGGTTGAAGGCCTGTACTCTATCTTAACCATTGATCTGAATTTCAACTGCTTACGTCATAATCAACTACGGGGTTAGGCCTCTTTGATAAGTTGTGTGTTAGTTGAAGAGACGTTAGCTGTAGGATTGATGGATTACATTATATAATGGATTTTGGGTTTTAAGATGATCAGATTTTAAGTCCGAACACGGACCTGAACTTTTATAGGCCAAGGTTTATAAACCTTATTGGCTCTGTGAGGCGGTAGCGTCACGCAAGTTCCCTGTGTGATATCGTTTTCAACCACTGGATGACTGACTAATTGTTGACTGTTGGATTACATCGCATCTCATCATCTAGGAGTGAATGAACCTTGGCTAGGAGAAATTGCGATTTGCGATGTCACTATCGACCGTTAGATCTAGAGAGAGGAAATCAACAGCGTAGAGTGAAGCACCTAGAAAAGGAAAAGTCATTGCAGAACCAGTTGCTATTCAATTTTTGTTCAGATGTTGTTCAATTGTTGTTCTATTGTTGTTCAATTGTTGTTCAGTTGCTATTCAATTGTTGTTTAGTTTTTGTTCAATTATGGTTCAGTTGTTGTTCAATTGTCGTTCATTTGTTGTTCAATTGTTGTCCAGTTGTAGAACCCCTGCAGACTTCCTGTAGAAGCTCACGAAAGCGGTTTCTGAATAGCCAAACTCAGTGAAACTCTCTAGAAGGGTGCTAGGGACCTCTTAGGTACTCTTTGAACCTTCCCAACCTTCTGCAAGCATTTCCTCTCGCCAATTCACCTCTGCATAGTCAAAAATAGTGAAAACACATGCATGATAATTCTGACAACTTATTCAAAAATACAAAAAGATGTTTTCTTCAGATTTTACTACAGAAGTAGCTTAGACACATGCATTTTACCTTC
>APFE030030057.1:225349-237671 GCA_000404065.3 Pinus taeda
GGAGGCGCCCCAGCTGTCTCTACAAAAAATAAGAAAATGAATAAAAAGATCCTTGGGTGAAAACCTCTTCGAGGCGCCCAGGGCAGATAGTGAGGGTGAAAACCTCATGGAGGCATCCCAACTGTTTCTCAAAAAAAAAAAAAAACAAGCCTAATCTTTGTGAAATAATTGCAGGTTGCAGGGAATACATTGCAAGTAAAGAGGGTCGCGTAAAACAAGGACAGGGGTCCGTACCAGGCTACAGGACATCCCTACAGACACTCCCTCCATGTTCACTCACCTTTCCTAGGATTTGATCACATTCAGGTCGAGATTCCACCTTCTACAGGAAGTTCTGGGCCTTCTACAAGAAGTTCTGGGCTTTCTACAGGAAGTTCTATATTTCTATAGGAAACATCCTGTAGAACCTTCAGGCGAGCCAAATTCAATTTTGGAAGGGAATCTGAAGCTTGGAACCTATTTGTTAGGCCTGCAACCACCCCTTTATTCCACCCATCACCATATGGCACCCTATTCCATCTCTTTACACATCCGTCACCCACCTGGTTATGTGTTCCTGCACAGTCATACAGGAAACCCTGTTTTCCTCAGATTGACAACAAGAATTTTTAAGTGACAAGTCAACAAAAAAAGTCTCGCACACTCTACCTGTCCAAGCTCCATCTAGACTCTTCATCAATGAATCCTTCCCTCGTCAGCAATATAGCCTTGCTTGTTTAGCCTACATCCCAAGAGGAGAAGCAGCTACAGGACACCCTACAGGAATCCTGTAGTAGCTGATCCCTCTAGAGCACATACTTTGGAGGCAGGTACAGTTGAAATCAACACAAGGAACATGCAAAAGGCTCCTCTTGGACGTGAAAACATCCTCGGCAGCCAGAACCCAACAGAACCTGTGCATGCAATGTTTACAACCGAAGGATTGGGTTCCAAAACTGATGTACACCGCATCAACAAATGAAAGAATGGGTTCTAGCACCTGTGCACGAGGCAGCAACAAGCGAAGCAGTGGTTCCAAGACCCAAAGTCTGCATAACGCATCCACGGCCATGCAGGTAAGTGTCTAAACTCATTCGTCAATTACATAAACTATATTTCGAAAACTGCATGTCTGTGAAAATGGTTCGGATTGAACAAGGATTGGGGCCAGTCAAAATGGCCACCCTCAGCTAGTTACATGGCTTCGTGGGATCCGAACAAGCTCAGTTACATTCAAAATTTCCAACGAGCCGTGCAACTGACACGTTTGGAGTGTCCAGTCGGGGAAAAACGTCGGGACTGGCAGTGGTGGTGGCGGTTAATGGAAGAGGGGAGGTGATGGCGGTCAGGGACACATAGAGAAATGATGGTCGTGACGTTGGATTAATGGTTTGGTTCGGCCACCTCACCCCCTCGCCACGAATTGCGCCGCAGTTAATAGATGCTTGGCTAAAGACTCTCACCACCCGTTGTTCGTTTGCACTTGCAACGTCCTTGGCCGAAGTACGCGTCCTCTACTTCCACAACCTGTTAACCCATCATCCTCCACCAAGCTTTTCGCCTGTTTCAAAATTCTTCAGTGTACCAGGCTCTTTCAGAGGAGCAATGACATCCTACAGAAGCTGGCAAGAGTTCTACAGGAAGAAGCTCTACAGGAAGTATGGCATAGCTTTCCAGAGCAGAGAAGCCTGGAATTTTCTTCGTCGAATTTGGAGTTCCAAGAGAGGTAGGCTCGAAAACACTCTTCCATGCATGGTATGTTTTGAAAAGTTAGCGAATTGAACTTCCTTGAATTGAAGAGTTAGAGACAAATCTGCTTGTGAGTCGAAAATAGTAGTTTGTCTATGTGTTGCACGAAATTTCTCAGTCATTTCTGCGTCAAAACTCTCCTCCATGGTTCCTGTGAAAATTTTCTCCTGTAGAAAAGATAAAGCACTGTGAGGGCTAACTTGTGTATGAAGAATTTGAATTTACATGGTTGTATGTATGCTGGGGATGAAAATTAGGCTTTGTACTCTGCCTGTGGAAACCCATTTTTTCCTTTTTATACACGGACAACCAAGTTTTGGGCAACAAAAGCATTAGAACTGGGGAATTGGTGCAAATGAAAATTTAAACACCTGAGAGATCCTTTCATGAAGTTCAAAGGAGGAAACCATAAATAACATTCCCTTTCTGCTCAGAGCATAAAATAGAGCACTCTCACCATGCTAGGGGGTTTTATCAGGAAGGAAGCCTCGAATTCCAGTAAATTGCGTGAACATCCTGAGGTGGTGAACCTCTTCACCCGTGCCAATTGGATGACCTTCTGTGACAAAATTCAGGGTCATGACGATGAGATAATGGAAGAATTCTTAATGTCCCTGCAACTTAAATCAAAGACACAGGCCACAGTGAATTTCAGAGGGTTAACCCTAAAGCTTACCCCTGAGCTCATTAGTCGTGTTATTGGTGTGCCATTAGGGATACCTTGGAGCAAAGAGGAGAGGGAATTGGGCCAAAAAGCCAAGAAATAATTCTTCCTACTCGAGGAACATCCTGCAGAAGACAAGAACGGAGTCCGGAGAGCTAGCTTACATCCCCTTTGGAGCGAAGTCAATCTCCAAATCATGAAATACATTACCTATGAGGGGCGGTTTAGTATTGTCTACGGCTATCATTTCTGGTTACTGAGTGAACTAAGACATGGGTTGGATTTACCTCCAGAAAATAAGTTGAGCATCCCCTATTTTCTTCTGCAATCATTAATCGAATGTGGCACAAAATTGAAGGAAGGGACACTGGATCAGTTATCCCATCATGGGCTCATCAAACTTTTAGTAGAAGATGCCCTCCACACCTACATTGTCCCCCTCTCCTGGGAGATTTTCCAAAACATGTTCAAAGATGATGATACTTTAATTCTGGACCAGGAGCTCACCTCATCCAGCAGTGAAGAAAGGGAACACACTAAGGTAGGAGAGAAAACTGGGGTAAAGAAAGACAAGGCAAACAAACACAAAAAGAATATAGAGAGGAACGAGGAAAAGGCCAAATTGTTGAACCTAAAACTGTGGGAGGAACAATGGCCAAACACCCAGGGAGAAATGATTGCAGAGTAAGGAAGAGAGGGCTGAAAAAGTCCAAACAAAGGAGGGCACAACCAAGGCAACCACACAGAAATTAAAGGGAAAGACACATCCAGCCAAGCAAACCGAAACAGTTGAAACAGTTTCTATAAGAAGCATGAAAACAGTTGACACAGGACTTTCTACAGGAAGCATGGAAATAAAGTAGCAAAAGGAGAAATCAACTGATATTTTGGCCAGGGAGGTAGTACCTGTGTTGGCTACCTTAAGCACATCTCCAAAACAAAAAGGGAAGCAAAAAAGGGAGCCTTCCATGTATTTTAAGGCAAGAAGGAGCACACAGATAAAAGTTGGCAGACCCCAACCATAGTCAAAAGAGCCAATTACGATTGAGGACACCACAGCTAAAGAAAAGGAAAGGTCTCCTTCAAAGGCATCCATCACCTATGAATGGGGAAGCCTGAAAATGTCCACCTGGAGAGAAAGGATTAAAATGATGGACACAAAGACCTATCTACAAGATGCTGAGACAGTTCCACAGGAAATGCTGACTAGACTAAAGGAGACCGCGGAATTGGAAGAAAAGGCAGCTAGATCATCACAGGAGAGAGAAAATAATGAGAACAATGTGGAACCAAGCCCCCAGCCCAGCTTGGGCTCCTACTATAACCTATTAGAGGCCGGAAAGATAATTGCCCAAAAATTCGCGGTGCCACTTTTCTTTACACTAGAAGAAGAAAGAGTGAGGACCCACACTTGGATTAAGATTTCCAAGTCCAAGGGTGTGGCAGATATAGGTCCCCTGGAGGAACAACTCAAGGAGGCAAGAAAGGAATTGGCTATGGTAAGGCATTTGGAAAGCAGCCAACGGGCCAAGCTACAGGAAGAAAACAAGCTGCTAAAATAGCAGCTACAGTTATAAGGACACTATAAGGAAGACAGACCCCACATCTTGGGAGAACAGTGGCAACAAGAGGAGCCCATAGTAGACAAAGAAACCCCTGATGAACAACAGAGAAGCGATGGGCTGCAAGCTGAAATTGAGGCACTAACTAGGCAAATACAGGAGAAGGAATTGCAAACAACACAGGAGATACAGTCTCTAAGGCAACAAGTACAAGAGAAGGAGGCCCAACTGGCCTGCATGGCCAGCTGGGCAGTGGAGGAAATGTAGTGTAGGAAACCTACCAAATCATATGCCTTATACCTTAAGTATCAGTGGTTGCAGGTCCAGATTAACACCTTGGCCCAAAGGGGCATCACTCCATTTCAAGACTACCATCAATTCATGGCTTTATGTGACA
Source organism: Pinus taeda (assembly GCA_000404065.3). NCBI lineage: Eukaryota > Viridiplantae > Streptophyta > Pinopsida > Pinales > Pinaceae > Pinus > Pinus taeda. Next base: position 229,701 of record APFE030030057.1, read on the forward strand.
GTAGCTCATCAGAGGACAAGGCCAAATTATTAGAGTTCTACCTACACAACTTGGCCCTTCGAAACATGAATTTGTGGGATCCCAATGCTATGGTAGGATATGTGTAACTAATGGCCATGACCTCTTGGCTAAACCATGAATAAAAGAGAGCAGCGGAGGTCCGAAATGTTATGGACAGGGAACTAAAGGAGTGACTAATGATCAAAGCAAAGCCAGAGGATCCCTTAGCATTAATATATGCTCACCGGCACTTGGTCAGTGACTCTGAGGCCCTACCAGATTACATTGAACAACAAGCTCAAGCCATAGCCCATTTTGAGGACATGGAGAGGCTGTTGGGGAATAACGGTGCTCATGCTTGCACCCGGAGGTGGAACACACTGTCCCACAACCTAAAAATAAGAGAATACCACTCCCCAACAAGGATGAGGGAGGCCTTGGCAAGGGTACCCCTCTACAAACAGTCCATGCAGAATCTTTAGGCCAACTAGATCAACCTCAAGTTCAGTACTCCCTTGCTTTTGGGGTTGCTGGAAGGAGTCAAAGAAGAGGAGGAACACAGGCAGTGGGAAGAAGTGGAAAGAAAAGTAGGATTTCATGACCGTGAAGAAGATATCACCTCGAAGGCCTAGGATGTGAGGGAGGCAGTCAAGGCAATCAAGGATGATGAGCTGGATTAGTTTCTCAAAGGATGAACAACCCATTCACTAGGGGGGTGATGACGAGCCCCAGAATTGGGTAACTTATTGGGCTCATTTTGCCTAACTTTTCTTCGTCAATCCACCATTTTTCATAGTTTATGCATGTTTTTTGAGTATATTTATGTTATTTTAACGAATGAGGATAGTCACTTGACCAAGAAGGCTAACACGTGGTTAATGCAAATTTATGGACAAATTTTGGACCAAGGCCAAGCAACTATGAGCCAGATGACAGCCAAGCATGAAGGAACAAGGGTGAGAATTCATAGGAAGGGTGTCCCCTGCATTAAATGGCCCCTTCCTCGAAATCTCCACCCTCATCTCGGAGTTCAGCAAGCCACCGAAAAGGATTCCCAAGGGCAACCGAGCAGTCTTGTGTAAAGTGGTTGATCACTGGCAGTTTGAGCAACTGAGCCCCTTGAGTTAAGGAGGGTTGGTGGAGACCCTCGTAGTGCATAAATAGGAAGGCTTCCAGCCTTCGTAGGTTAGTTTTTGAACTGTTGTATTTTTCACTAGAGTGCTATTATTTTCTCAGCTCATTTTGTAGCTATTGTTGTATCACTTTCTTTCTGACATGGTTATTCTTGAGTAATGGACAGAAGATTTATTTGGCATCAGCTCTGAGTTTTTCTTAGGAGCCTATAGCTCTTGGGGTTAGGGCCCAACCCAAGTGCCAAGGCTTCCTTTGTGTACTATTATTTGCCTTTTATGTCTTTGCAAAATAATTTTTGTTAAGTAGATTAACATCTTGCTGGTTACCTAGGTCATTGTTGATGATTAAAAAGGCTTTTCATGTTCAGATTGATTTGATAGGTTAATAATAGAGAATATCTTCAGAAAAGGGCTATCAAGCACCTTGGATCTCACCTCTCTCTCAGTGGGACAATGAGCTGGGACCAAGGTGACCTTGCTGCCACCAAAAACACTGTCTTTGCTCCATCATGCAATTATTAGTGTTAGATTCTCATTTGCAGAAGTTGATACCAGTTGTGGTTACATGCTCAGGTTCATGATTGCTTAGTTTCATATTTATTTCACATGATTTCATTGCAAATAAACTTCTGTTCATTTTCTTTGCTATTATCTAGGTCAGATTAGGTTAAAGTAACTAGTTCCTTGATTTTCCAAGTCTTTGTTTGTTCAGTTTGAGAAATAACTTGAAAAGTACCTGTAATACTTCTCTATCTGCCCGTACTCCATCAATCCCACCTGCTCCATCCTCTAACCCAGATTCTTGCCTTACGTTTGCCACATTCGCTCGCTTTACCCTAATTCCCATATTTTTGTGCAACATTACTCTACTCCTTGAACAAATCCAACCATCCTCACCACTCCTTAGCGCCATCCACCAAGTCCTGGACCTCCTCACACCCTTATCTCACCTCCATACCCACTTCTTCACCTTTCTTCCTCCATCAACCCTCCAAAATCCCCTTTTTGAATATCTTGTAGAAATTACAAAACATCCTGTAGAAATTCTAGAACATCCTGTAGAACCCCTGCAGACTTCCTGTAGAAGCTCACGAAAGCAGTTTCTTGATAGCCAAACTCTGTGAAACTCTCTAGAAGGGTGCTAGGGACCACTTAGGCCCTCTTCGAACCTTCCCAACCTCCTACAAGCATTTCCTCTTGCCAATCCACCTCTGCACAATCAAAAACAGTGAAAGCACATGCATGATAATTTTGACAACTTATTCAAAAATACAAAAAGATGTTTTCTTCAGATTTTTTACTACTGAAATAGCTTTGACACATGCATTTTACCTTCCTAGAAGTCAATGGCATCTCTTTCAGTAGCTTACCCTCTTTCTTGCATCAGTAGGGCTAGCTGGTAAAATTAGGGTTTTCTAAGGTTTGCATTTCCTTTCAGCTTTTCAGTTTCTTTCCGCAAGTAGAATAGCTTCCTTCGAGTTAGCTTCCATCTATCAGTTAAAAACCTTTTTATCAGAGATCATAGAAGTTGGCTTAAGCTCCTAGCGGACTTGTGCCAGCTGACCAAGTGACAGCCACGGCAAGAGCTAGTACTTGTGCATACAGCACCGTCGCTTCCAAGTTTGTTACAAACTACCGGGTTGATAAAAGTAAAGAAGGGAGTCCCAGGAGTTGCAGCAGTATTGCTGCAATACTGGAGCCCACCACTCTGGTGTCCAGAATGATGTTGAACCCATTAAAAAAAAACCCACAGGGTAATTTATTTGTCATTAGTAATAAAATTATTTTCAACCCAACCTTGGGAAAGGAAGAAAACAAATTATAATCAACATATTAAGTTAATTTTTAATTTTATTATAATGTTCAAGTTCAAGAGATCAACTATGTATTGCCTGGAATCGCGATCTGTAGAAAGAAACGTGCTTCTGGATACCTTAGCCAAAGTAATATAATAATATTCATAATGTTTAGAAAATAATATTATTAGTTTTATTAATCTTAATATTTTTTATTGAATTATTAGAAAATTATTAGTAATTATAAATAATTAAATTAAATACTAATAATAATAAATAATTATTATTATTATTAATTTGAAGTCTAAATTCCTTAATATTAATTATTAATAATATTTAAATATGATAATATTAATATGATTGTAATTAATAATATCAATATTATTTAATAAGCAATTAAATTTCAAATATAAATAGAACTAACATTAGTTTTGATAAATAATATTAATAATATTTATGGTGTAATAATTACTAATAAAAATTTAGATCTAAAAATTACATACTAATAATGATATTATTAATAGTAATTATATTTCTCATCTAGGATCAAACAAGGTTAGAATCACCAAACACGATCACTAAGCTCTTTATGGTTTAACATTGTCAAACATTGTAAAATTGGATGAGCATTTCTATCATAGAAAAGTATGATTAGCAAGCTGAAATATATCAAACCATGGCCAATAATTTTTAAGAAGAGCTTCAGCGTAAATCACATGATAAAGATTTTTGCCGACGCGTTTCGAACCAACAAGTGTGGTTCATCGTCAGGACAAGTTGAAGAAACAGAACCAGCCTAGCAAGTTAAATAGACTGAGTAGAGATTCCAACGGCTAATTTAACGGCTAACTTAACGCCTAATTTAGCCTAATAGACCCAGGTCAAAAATAGAATAATATTATTGCTATAATTAATATCATTATTCAATTTATTTATGGTAAAAAGTTAAGCTAGGTCCAAGTTATATAAATTCGTGGGTAATTAAAAATTAATTTATTTAAAATAATAGTGTATTATTATATAAATTAATAATTAATATTATATTATAAATTAATACATAAAATATTAAGTATTAATTTATATAATACACTATTATTTTAATAAATTAATAAATTAATTTTTAATTACCCACGAATTTATATAACTTGGACCTAGCTTAACTTTTTACCATAAATAAATTGAATAATGATATTAATTATAGCAATAATATTATTCTATTTTTGACCTGGGTCTATTAAGCTAAACTAGGCGTTAAGTTAGCCGTTAAATTAGCCGTTGGAATCTCTACTCAGTCTATTTAACTTGCTAGGCTGGTTCTGTTTCTTCAACTTGTCCTGACGATGAACCACACTTGTTGGTTCGAAACGCGTCGGCAAAAATCTTTATCATGTGATTTACGCTGAAGCTCTTCTTAAAAATATGACTGATCACAGAAGCCTCAATTCTACAATGGCCAATAATGTTCAACCATAACAAGCCTAAGTCAACTATGGTTAATCATAATCTTCTTTAAATATTATTAATATTAATATTAATATAAATTGTTATATAACATTAATGTTAATGACTTAAAACATTAATATTGATATATATCATCATCAACAATTATTATTATTATTATTACCATTATTATAATTACATTCAAATTAATATTATTAATAATATCATTAATATTATTTGCTAGAGAAATAATATTATTTTTTTCTAAATAAGATTAATCTATTAACATAAAGGGAGTAAAATTACAACAAGACCGAAGTCAAAAACATTGCCTTGAAGAGAGGCAAAGGTGTCAAGATAAACATGGAGTGAGACTGCCCCATTTCAGGGAGCTCAGTCTTGAACCATTTACTGAGTTTACAAAATTCAAAAAAGAGCTGAAATTCCATAAAACAGTCTGAACAAAAACTTTCCCAATAGTATGGGCTGCCTTTCGAGCTATCATGACAACAAAAAGCAAGCTAAACATCAGGAGGTTCTTCAATAATCCGACACCAACCTGTATCAGGCATGTCCCCTTCAGGAGCAGCTGTTGAGTTGGATGGACCAGGGTCGGCCGGCTCCACAACCACATTCGGAGCACTGCTAGCTGGAGCCGCAGGAACCTGCAAGGACACTCTACCAATCCTCAACTAGATGCTCGAAGCCGGAACAGAAATAGACCCGGGCCCTCCTGATGAGAACTAGGCTCTCCCTCTTGGGCTTCCTCATGGAAGACCACCGTAATGTGCGTGGTGATCCTTGGACGGCTCAGAGCGCTGCAGAAGGTGAAGAGCACAAAGCCATACGAGGGACGCTCTCTTCCACTTCAAGTGCACAGATAGTGCCCAACAAAGAAATCGCTTGAAGGGGAGGGCGACTCGATGGACAGGCTCGAAGGCACCCGCTTAAGCTGACCTCATCGAGACCTCATTCGATGGTGATAGCGAGGCATCGGGATGATCGAAGCAGCGGTATGAGAGCGAGGCGGGGCAGCAACGATGACCAAGCCAACGGAAATTGGCAAAACAAAGACCAGGCCAACGGAAATCAGGAAAACGATAGTTCACAGGCCTGGTGCCCGGGATAAAAACCAGAAGGAAGATGGAGGTAGCTTTATCATAAGACTAGAGCTAGGATTCAGAGCCGCATCCCCGTTCAATCCACCAGAAGTAGCAATGAGGATGAGTTCCACATAAGTAATGCAAAAATCAGAGCTCCGTCAAGACTTTGGATAATTTAGCGAGTGAATCAACGGAATTTTCTGCCCCGCCAGCTCATAACTGAGCCTTAAAATATCAATCTCCTTTAGGCATTGAGATACATCCGTCATTACTGCAGCAGTGAATGGAGCTGAGGTTTGAGACGAGTCGGAGTGTGCGAGCGCATAAACCAGGGTGCGAGACAGGGAGGGAGATTTAGAACCATTTAACATCGAGCAAATGAATTATGCGTAATCCAAATTCCGAGAGACTTCATTTATGAACCGATTTATCATGTTGTACTGGGTGGGCAGGTGTAGTCCCTCCTTGCACCACCTTTGTCCCATCCAAATTGATAGCTGTTTACACACCCGCATTTGGGGTAGAAAAATAATATTATTAATCATAATAAATTTTAAAATTGTTAGCATTTAAAATATTATTAACATAATTAAGATTAATATTATATAAAGTAACATTTAAATTATAAATGATATAATACAATTAATTTAAATTCAATAATTAAACACATTAACATTAACATGGTTGATATAAATATGATTAAATATAATATTAATAATTAATAAATAATAATAAATTAAATATATAAATATATAGAAATAATTATATTATTAATAGTAAGTATGATATTTAAAAAATTATTAATGATAGTATTAATGATATTAACATTAAAATGTTTAATATCATTATCACTCATTGTCGCCCATGCTCAATGATGTACACGCTTTTTTAGTTATAGTCAACCATGATTAACCTTGGTCAACCATGATTATCCCTGTCAACTGAAGAAACATATTATTTTACCCACCCGTAATCATCAAACATGGTAAACCAAGATATGTATGGTTGAACGTGGTCAACCATTGTAAAAATGGACAAACATATTCTATCATAGAAAATTATCGTCGACAATGCCCAAATATATCAAACCATGTCCAATCATGTTCAACCATGGAAAACCTTGGTCAAACATGGTCATTCATGGTCATCTTTCGTCAACCATAGTCACAACCATGCTCACGATCTTGTGGTCATCTTTTGTCAACCATAGTCACAACCATGGTCATGATCTTGTGGTCATCTTTGGTCCACCATAGTCATAACCATGGGCATCCTTGGTCAACCAAATCAAACATAGAACATTCCAAGCTCTACATTGGTTGAATATGATTAACCATTGTTGGGCATGATCAGTCATGGTCAAGTATGGTTAATCAATGTCAAACATGATCAACCATGTTCAACCATGATCAACCATGGTCAACCAAGGGACAAGCAACATCGTAGCATGACAAACAAGTTTGTCTTGTGACAAGCATCAAGAAACATGACAATCATTGTCACAATGATACATTACATTACAATTTATTCAAGGTCATATTGCAATATTGAATAAATTATGGTTTAATATTTTCGTTTATATTAATTAGTTTGGGATTTAGGGCTTATAATATTGGATTTAGGGTTTATAATCTCTTATAATATTAAAAAATTGGGTTTATCAGTTCCATGAGTTTATAATATTAATAATCCCTTTGGTTTATTAATCCCTCAATTTTAAAATATTAATTCTTAGGGTTTATTAATTCAACCATGTTTATTTAGTATTTTTAATATTTATGTTAGGGTTTTTATGCCTTGGGTTTATTATTTCTAGGTCAACCATGGTTTGTTATGATGTCAACCACAGTCAACCATGGTCCAACATGGAATTGTGATAAGGATTGTCTCAATATGAAAATCAACAATGGTCAATGATATTTAGTTTAGTGTTTATAATATTTATCTTAGGGTTTATATATGTTGGGTTTATAATATTACTCCCTTGGGTTTAATATTATTCCCTTGGGTTCATAATCCCTTGGGGTTTTAGTATTAATCCCTTGGGCTTATTATTCCTTTGGGTTTATAATATAAATCCCATGGGTTTACTGTTCCATTAGCTTTATAATATCAATCATGGTCAGCCATTTTCAATCATAGCCAACCATGGTTAACCATTGTTGAATGTCGGAATGTGACAAGGATTGTCTCACCATGAAAATAAACCATGTTTATTTTAGTGTTTGTAATATTTATATTTGGGTCTATCAATGTTGGGTTTATAATATTAGTCCCTTGGATTTAATATTATTCCCTTGGTTTCATAATCCCTTGGGATTTAGTATTAGTCCCTTGGATTTATGTTTCCATTGGGTTCATAATATCAATCCCTTAGCTTAATTATTAACTTGGGTTTTAATATCAATCATAGTCAACCATGGTCAACTGTCATCAATCATGGTCTGATCTCACATTATGAAAAACATTGTCTCCACTTGGGATTTATACACCTTGGGT
>APFE030030064.1:0-14677 GCA_000404065.3 Pinus taeda
ATCAAGCTGGTAGTCTCGGTTTTGAGATCCAGTGGGAAATCTCTGTGTATATGTGTTTTATGTGTTATGCTCTCGCATTTTTATTTTTCTTGTGATTTAGAATTCGTATACAGGTAATTTTTGTACGGTGTTAAAACTTACAGAATAAGCATCTTGAGGACCAGCAGGTGATCATGGAGTTACAAAACATTAGGGAGAATCGCCAAGCTGCCCAAAGGAGGAGGGTGGAGTTCACTCCACTTGAGCAAGAGATCAACGCTGATCGGGAGTCATGGCTCGAGAGAGTCAACATCCACTTACAAACACTACTGGAGAAGGCCAAAAAGGAGAAAGAATTTTTGAGACACATGGCATTTCATTACATGGCGCGAAACAAGGTTTGCAAAGCGTGAATAAGGAATTTAAAGGCAAAATTGAAGAAGGCTTCAAAGAGGCGAAAGGAGCATGATCGACTTCGAATATTGGCCGAGGCATCCTTGGCTCAACATAGCTCTTGATAAAGAAGGTCCAGCCCAAATTTCAAAAAATTTGGAGAAATTTTTGCATTTTGGAAATTTTTTGCACAAAAAACAGAGTTTTCCTCCCTATGCGTCGCGCCACGTGGCGCTCGCTTTTGCTAGAGGGCTCCAAATCACAAAAACTTTGCATTTCTAGATTTTTCATGAAAATTTATGCTTGTTTACCTATGGCCAAGAAATTTGGGCAAGTTTTAATTCCTCTAAGAGGTCAAAAACACTCAAAAAATGACCTCACTGCCCCTATTTTGACACATAGGAAGCAGCCTTGGGAGATTTGATTTTGGACAGGGAAAATGAGGGCCAAATTGAAAAATTCCACTTGGGTGGGAAAGTAGACAGGTAGGCCTTTCCAACAAGCCTACTTTGAATTGATTTGGACATCGGAAAGGCCTCCAAAAGTGGGTCCAAACAGGCACAGCGCATAGAGAATCAGGCGTGGCGCATAGACGAAAAATTGCTAGTTTGACCTATTTTTGCTATGTTTTTCACCCAGTTTTGCCTAGTTTGACTTTTTGAATTTCCTAATGGAAAATTTATGATGTAATTTGATGAACATTGATGGATCATGATGTAAATATGTTATATTTTTACTTGTAGAGGTAGATTCATCAGCTTATAGGTTGTTTGAAACTGAATGAATCAGTTTCCTTGTTTTTAGAGGCATGCTGCTATGTTGCCTAGATTCTAGTTCTCAGTTTAGGATCAGTTGGATCAGCTCCTAAACATGTGAGCTTGACCCCTAGAGGCAAGGAGGAGCTATGTTTGTCTATATTATGTTTTTTTCAGTCATTAGCATGGTTGGAATCTTGAGAAAGCCTTGAGCTTCATTGTACACTCACATCAGTATTTTGGCTAAGGAATTAAGACCAAGATTTGCAGAATTCTTTGGGATCCTTGTGGAATTTTTTTTGGTACAATGCTTTATTATGTCTTTGTGAATTTATTCATGTGTTATATGTATCATTTCTCTTTATTTCTTATCAGCCAAACAAACAAGAGTGTAAGTAGAATACATGAGAATTGCAGTGCTCTAATTGAAGTTTGCTTTTAGTCTTTAATGTTTTCCACTGTTTGGAGAGGACCCATGGCTTCCCTTGCCCTCTTCAACTCCTCCTCAGTCTAATCCATCCACCTCACTTGATTTATAGTTCCAATTACAGTTGCCTACCTTGCCCCATCGAAATCCCTGCAACACTGTGCCTCATTCCCTGCACCCAAAATCTGGCTTTCCCTTTGAGCCCACGAAAACACCATTTTATCAAAAAAACTCCTTTACATCTATACCTAGCCTAAGATTAGCAGCTATATCAGTCATATCAAGCCCTTAGTGATCACAATTAGCTGAGACTGACCCGGAGAGAGCCCTCTCCTGACCTGGTAGAGCTAGCTACCAGGCTGAGCGTGGTTTGATGTGGACCTAGAAGCTTACCTTTTCAGGCTAAGGTAAATCTAGGTTCTAACAATTATATTATACAAAACCCCACTTTTTTACATATCCCACCCCGATGGTTAAATATTACCATAAATCAAATAATAAACGGGATTAATTAGCTAATCTTTAGTTAATTAAGAACCTGACCTCCCCGCCATGCTAATGAGAATTAATTAAGTCATCAAGACTAATTAATAACTCAGTGACCAATTAAATCGCCTGCGATATGATTAAGTCTTTTAATTAATATCGGGCCCACCTATGTTATACATCAGTCATGTCATTGCCCCGATTACCATCTGATAGGACCCTTTAGACCTGATGGCCCTCGCTCATATCACGTGGGCCTGTTGGTCAACCTTTAGCACGCGATGTGAGCAGTTTTGTGAACAGTGCCGATGCTATGTGTCGAGCAATGTATGGAATCGCACGACTCCCCTCAAATACCAATTACCCTCCATAAGCAGCGCGATGAAACCTGCTTACCGCCTCTCGCTAACGACAAAATGTCAAGCCACCCCGGCTAAAGTAACCCATCCGTGTCACGAAACCCGCCAAAAACTTTGACTTTGCATAAAAACAAAATTAATCCATTTTTCATCCTTATTCTGAAAATTTCGTGCATGCAACCAATACATAGATAATGACCAACTTGTACCCAAAACCATCAACCACCCTGAAAGTTGTTGCCCGACGCTGCTCCAGTCCATGGTGTGCTTCCAAGTCAACCAGTACACCATTACCAGTCACTCCATAACTGGTAATCAGAAGACCGCAGCCTTGGATAAACAATCTTAATGCTAGTCATAAGACCTGTTTACTCGGAGATTGTTATAAAATCTATTCAAATAGAGATGGAAGGTAAAAGGACACAGTAAAGAACAGTCAAAGTGTATCAGGGTTAAAGAGTATCAGATTAAATACCAATTCAAATAAATCATCTAGCATGAAGATAAATAGCAAGGAAGACAATGACAAAACAAAGCATATAAATTTATGTCAAAGTGAAGACAGATGAAAAACAGAGTGGTAAAAGTAAAACGTAAACAATTAACAGTAAAAGTAAACATGAAGACCTTAAGAGTTAAACAAAGATGAAAACACTTTCACCAGCTACAATGAATTTTATCCAAAGTAAAAGTGAAAAACAGTTGAAAGGAATCTAAGGTTAAAAGATGAAATCAGAGCAGAAATGGTACATTCTTTAGAAATTTCTTGTTTAAGCCATGGTTTTACAAAAACTATTGTGGCCAATCCAAGAAGTATTTCAAAAAACTAGAGGTGGTTTTTATTCCTAATAGGCTAATCTACAAAAAAATATCTTACTTTTTACACAGGTATTACCAAAAGGGAGATAAGTGCATTTCTTCACAACCTATTTTTCAGTTTGTGCAAAGTCTTGTTTTTGACATCTTTTTTCAGAGAATATTGTGAACAACTGGAGCTGAATTTTGGGAAATGAAGAGTGGTTTATCTCAAAAACATTCTTATATACAATAACCTCTTTCCATTTTTACATGTCTATCTCGGATTGAGATATACAAGTGTATCATTGGACCCTAAGTTTGCAGAATTTTTGGGGTAGAATGCACAAAGGAAAGATGTAGTTAGTGATTGGGATGCCTCATCATCAACTAAAAGTTGCTATCAAATTTAAATTTCTCTTCTTTGTCACCATAAATCCATAAAAATAGTGCCAAATAAATTCATTAGTTTTGAATGTCCTTTATTAAAGTTCTATTAATGTAAAACAGTTGGAGATATTTGTAAAACCCATCTTGATATTTTTTCAAGATATTTTAGTTTAGAAATTAGTATAAATACTTCTTCATTTGAAGTATTTGGGGTGGATTCTTAGACATTTCTGTAGACTCTTTATTTTGGAATAGAAGTGCCATTGAACAACTATTGTATGGCTGGGTGGACAAAGTAATAAAGCAAAAGATTTTTACAGGATTTCTGTGTCAAACAAGAAATAAATAAGTATTCCATATCTTATGTTTTTATAGTTTTCTTATTTAAATACTCATATGTGTTCCATATCTGAATGATGAATGAAAAAGTATATTTCAGAAAGTGCTTTACTGCATTATGTCTTTAAAATCATTAATATTCTTAATGTTTTCTTCCAAGCTATCATAGGTAAGAAATTCTTAATTGTTCCCTGCTTTTTAGTTTATCATTGTGGCCATTTAACAAAGAATTCTTATTTGCTTTTTGTTAATGATCACCCACTTTCCCTAATCTTGAACTTTGTTGAAGGATTCTTAATTGCCCTTCCTCCTTTTCAAGACCATTTCACTCTTTTAAGCTATCATTTGTCTCTTGTTTAGCGATCTTGCCTTGTGAATTCCTCCTTTGTTGAATCAACCTGATCCAGTTAAGCCATCTTCAGTTGACTCCATAGCCCAATGGCCTGAAATACCTTGTTCTATCCATATGCTCTTGAATTCCACCACCAAACAAAATCAAAACCCCCCAAGCTTTCATAACTAGCCTAATATCCCATAAACAAAGCTAAATCATAAAGAGAGAGCCCTCTCTGAGTACAGATTGGCTAGATTTTGTACTTAAAAGTTGGTTTGTGGTTACCTCGAACCCCTTTCCTTCTTCTAATAACTTCAAGGAAAATCTAAGTGATAACATAGTGGCGACCATACTAGGGAAAAACAAATCCTTAGTTAAAATAAACCTTTGAGAAAGCACTAAATTAAATATTTTACATATCTTAAAGGAATCATTTGAAGTTATTTACTATTTTTCTTCAAAATTGTTTTACAGGTTTAGATCTGATCTATGATGGTGGACAATGATCAGACACACAACGGTTAATATTATCCACCTGGCGACTCCACATCAATTTCACAACCAAGACTCCACTAGAGGAATGAACCTAAAAGAACAATATGAAAAGATTGGGGCTTTTAATTTGGATTGTTATCCAAGACATTATGTTCTTTGTAAATTGATAGAGTTCTCCAATGTATATTGTATTTTAGAGAAGATTTTAGATTAATTTTTTAATTATTTTCCTTTGAAAATTGTAAATATATATTATCCTTTTGAATCTTATGATGATCACTTTCCAACCAAGAAGCCTCAAATATTCAAGACTCCACTACTAAAAGAATCCAGAGTTGTTGAGAACCAACGGTGACCCAATTTTAGCATTGAGTGTTTTCAAGATGAATTCAATAAATCAACGCATGTATGCTCCTTTGGACAGGTCAAAGATTCTAGGTTTTCCAAATCCTTTGCCCAACTTTAATTGGTCAAAAAATCTTCCATTGTTTAAATATGAAATAGGAGATGATGTTGCTTTACATTTATTAAAATTTCATATGCACATTCGAAAGTTTAAAGTCAAATTCCATGAAAATTGTCTTATGAAAATATTATGGCAACTTTAGAAGAAAAAGCTAGATCTTGGTATGAAAATTTACCAGCCTCTAGCATATGTTCTTTAAAACATTTTCATGATGCATTTCACGACAAATACAAGGAAAGTTGTTCATCTCTATTGCTAATTCAAGATTGTTGTGACAATTTTGAAAGTTTTATTCAATATCTTGAAAATTACTATGATGATGATGATCAATTCATGGATCATGAAATATTATAGGTTTTAGAAGAAAAGCCTTTTTCAAAAAGTGGAAGCCTTGCTTGAATTATCTTCCCCTCATAAAGAAAAAGATAATATATGTTATTTAGAGGCCCATGAAGTTTCCCCACAGGAAACAATTCTTGCAGCACAACAAACTGATCAGAATAAAGAAGAAATTTAGTTCCCTAAACTTGCTCAAATAGAAAACAGCAACGAAAACCAACAACATTTCGGAGATCTGGAGGTAGAGGCAATAGAGCTTAAAAGTATTGAACCACAAGATGATCTTCAGCAAGTAGTGGTTTCTTCAGAAGCTAAAGACCAATCAAATTCATTTGATGAAAACCATGTCATAAATTTTCTTTCCTTGCATGTAAATGAAATAAGACAACATACTTTGATAGATCATGATCTTTCATCTTAAAATTAATGAGAGTTTGCAACTCCCTTGCAAGCTTCTATATGACAAAGATAATGATAAGGATTTTCCTGTTGTATGTGATAAGGTTGTTATATTTGATGAAGATAAAGAGTATTCAGAGCACTTGGTTACAGTGGATAATAAGGAGGAGAAGCAATTGGCCAATCACTTAAATCAAGAAATAGTTTGGAATGAGGTTTGTTTTCCTGGTACAAAGCATCCAGAAGATCTTATATGGCAGAATTACCATTATCCTTTGGTCAATATATTGCAACCATCAACACAAGAGGAGATTAAGAATCATGAACAAATTCTTACTAGTTCCAACTACCATAGATTAGAAGATAGATTTATAAAGCAATATGTGGAGGAAAAATCTCCTGGCCTAATGTGTGTGTTTGATGACATTACTTATTTTGATGATTTGCCCAAATATGATTAGTATGATGATAATTATGTTCTTCAAATCCAAACTAACTTTACAGTGCAATCAGAGGATAGTTTTGGGAATAAGGAAATCTAGTTTCACCAACTTGAGAATAGTGATCAGCTTGTTCATTTCAGCTATGAAAGTGAGGAAGAAAATGTAGAAAATTTGGAAATAAGTGAAGCTTCTTTGCCTCTTTATTTTGAATCATTTCAGTTTTCAAAGGGAATGTGGTATAAAATCTCTAAAGAAAAGGGTGAGCAGCTTGTAGAAACATATGAAGTTCCATTCAAACCTATATGTAATAAGTTGCATCAACCCTTCCAAGTTTTTCATGATCCCATAACTGATGAGTTTGATAATGAATGTAATCATAATTTTTCTACATTAACAGACTATAAGAGTCAAAATCAAGATGATAATGGTTTCACGAGCCAGACATTTCAATCAATAGAAGTATCATCACAATGATCATCTGAAAGTCTGCAGGGTGGTAAAGATAAAAGTAACATTTCAGTTTCATGGCATGGAGGCTATCCAGAAAAATTATATAGTTGATTGAATCAGTTCAAAAAAAGTGAATATATTTTACAAGATCCTTTTGTACAGTTTCTAGATTCAACAAAGGAGATTGGGAATTTCCTTATCTTCTCAAAGGTTAACAAAGCTATATTTGATTTCAAGATTTTAATTTTAACCACCAACAAGCACAATCAACAAAATTCACCAATGTATATGATGCTTGAGTGGTTGCATTGGTTGTTTCATTTTACCTAACCAGCAGCCAGATAGCTTATTAGAGTAAGTAGGTAGGATTTCGGTTTGAATAAATTCAGTTTCCATCGGCAAGTTTATGTTAGATCATATTTCAGTTTGCAGAAAAGGGTGTAGTGTCAGTTCAATATTTTCAGTCAAAAGATTATACAATAGAGCATACACATGTGTGGGATTGGCCCAATGGATCAAGCTACTAGTCGATGGTGTTCTTAACATTTCTCAAGGAAATGTCATCCCCAAGTGGAGCCACTGTTAGGTTCCTATACCAATAGGTGTCATATATCATGATTGACTTAGTTGTCTCTGAAATATGTACATACCTTTGCTTTTAAAAATGTTTTCCATATTTCTAAAAAATCAAAAAATTAAAAAATGTAAAGAGGGTATACCCTAAAAGAAAAATCAAACGGTAAAAAGAATAAAGAAAATGTCAAAAATGAAAGAAAATGAACCCCAACAAAAATAAAAGACCATGAAAGTGTGCAAGTCTAAATGCCACTACTTTTTTACTTTTTTATAATAAAAAATTGTGTGCAGCTTTTCACCTATGCCACAATTCATGAATAGTCAAATAGTTTAAGCTTAACTAGTTCATATTTTCAATTTCATGTTTTAGAAGTAGATAATAAATATCTGACCAAACAGTGTAACCTTGGCAGATAAGTAGATAGGTAGAGTGAATAAAAGGAGCTCAACAGTTTAATCTGAGCCCTTGGATGTAATAAGTGTAGATTTAGATAGATATCACTATGTAAAAGAAAAGAAAATAAGAAAAGGGTTTGCCAGTCTAAGTGCACCCTAATAAAGAAGTGAAAATGTTAGGATAAAGTAGGTAGGGTAAGTAGATGATGGTTGGAGAATAAATGTGTGATGAATGGTTGAGTTTAATGCTTAAATATTTTTCTTTTATCACTTGGACAAGGCACGTATCACATGGAAGGCACATCAACACTCGAAGTCAAAAATATTTAACCTCCCTACTCATTTCCCCTAAAATTTTCACTAATTCCCTAAGTGTTAAAGGTAATTGTAAAGTTAAAGGGGCTCAGAGCATTTCTCTAACTATTGGAGGGACCAGACCCTCAGCCCAATAATTTGAAGTACCTAAAGTACTTAAAACCCCTTCATAAAGTCATTCATTCCCTTTACAAATCTTTTCCTAAGTAAAATCCTATTTTACTTAGGAAAATTAAAAACATTTTATCTACATGAAACCCTCATATATTATTAGCCTAAGTAATGTTATATGATGAAATTCTTTTGGAAACATTTACTTAGTGTAATTTGTATTCCATAGTCATATTAACCACTAATGTTATTATTATGTAATTCCCGAATAAAACAACATTACCCATGCTTGTATTATTATATTATAGAAAACCCAAAATTTTTACATATCCCACCCCGATGGTTAAATATAACCGTAAATCAAATAATAATCTGGATTAATTAGCTAATATGTAGTTAATTAAGAACCCGACCTCATCAGGACTAATTAATAACTCAGCAACCAATCAAATTGCCCCCGATATGATAATTAATATCGGGCCCGCCCCTATTATACATCAGTCATGGCATATCGCGCGGACCTTTTGGTTGACATTTAGTGCGCAATGTGAGTGGTTTTGTGAACAGTACTGATGTTACGTGTCGAGCAACATATGGAATCGCACATCTCCCCCCAAATACCACTTACCCTCCATAAGCGGTGAGACGAAACCCGCTTACTACCTCCCACTAACAACAAAATGTCAAGTCACCCCCACTGACATAACCCATCTGTGTCATGAAACCCACAAAAAACTTTGACTTTGCATACAAACAAAGTTAATCCATTTTTTGTTCTTATTCTGAAAAACTCGTGCATGCAACCAATACGTAGAAAATAACCAACTCGTACCCAAAACCATCAACACCCTGAAAGTTGTTGCCCGACGCTGCTCCAGTCCACGGTGTGCTTCCAAGTCAACCAGTACACCATTATCAGTTGCTCCATAACAAGTAATCAAAATATTGCAGCCTTGGATAAACAGTCTTAATACTAGTCATAATACCTGTTTACTCCAAGATTGTTATCAAATCTATTCAAATAGAGATGGAAGGTAAAAGGACACAGTAAAGAATAGTGAAAGTGTATCAGGGTTAAAGAGTATCAGATTGAATACCAAGTCAATTAAATCATCTAGCATGAAGATAAACAGTAGGGAAGACAATTACAAAACAGAGCATATAAATTCATGTCAAAGTGAAGACAGATGAAAAACAGAGTGTTAAAAGTAAAAAGTAAACAATAAATAGTAAAAGTAAACATGAAGACCTTAAGAGTTAAAAAAAGAAAAAAACACTTTCACTAGCTACAATGAAGTTTATCCAAAGTAAAAGATAAAAGCAGTTGAAAGGAATTTAAGGTTAAAACATGAAATCAGAGTAGAAATGGTACATTCTTCGGAAATTTCCTGTTTAAGTCATAGTCTTGTAGAAACTATTGTGGCCAATCCAAGAAGTATTTCAAAAAAATGGATGAGGTTTATGTTCCTAACAGGCTAATCTACAAAAACCTATCTCACTTTTTACACAGGTATTACCAAAAGGGAGATAAGTGCATGTCTTCACAACCTATTTTTCAATTTGTGCAAAGTCCTGTTTTTGACATCTTTTTGCAGAGAATATTGTGAACAACTGGAGCTAAATTTTGGGAAACGGAGAGAGGTATATCTCAAAAACATTATTATATACAATAACCTCTTTCACTTTTTACATATTTATCTCGGATTGAGATATGAAAGCGTATCATTGGACCCTAAGTTTGCAGAATTTCTGGGGCAGAATGCACAAAGGAAGGATGCAGTTAGTGACTGGGATGCCTCATCATCAACTAAGAGTTGCTATCAAATTCGAATTTATCTTCTTTGTCACCATAAATCCATAAAAATAGCACCAAATAGATTCATTAGTTTTGAATGTCCTTTATTAAAGTTCTATTAATGAAAAACAGTTGGAGATATTTGTAAAACCCATCTTGATATTTTTTCAAGATATTTTAGTTTAGAAATTAGTATAAATACTTCTTCATTTGAAGTATTGGGGGTGGATTCTTAGACATTTCTGTAGACTCTTTATTTTGGAATAGAAGTGTTATTGAACAACTACTGTATGACTGGCTAAACAAAGTAATAAAGCAAAGGACTTTTACAGGATTCTTGTGTCAAACTAGAAACAAATAAGTATTCTATATCTTATGTTTTTACAGTTTTCTTGTTTAAATACTCATATGTGTTCCATATTTGAATGATAAACGAAAAATTATATTTCAGAAAGTGCTTTACTGCATTCTGTCTTTAAAATCATTTATATTCTTAATGTTTTCTTCCAAGCTATCATAGGTAGAGAATTTGTAATTGCTCCCTGCTTTCTAGTTTATCATTGTGGGCATTTAACAAAGAATTCTCAATTGTTTTTGGTTAATGATCACCCACTTTCCCTAATCTTGAACTTTGTTGAAGGATTTTTAATTTCCCTTCCTCTTTTTCAAGACCATTTTGCCCTTTTAAGCTATCATTTGTCTCTTGTTTAGCCATCTTGCCCTGTGAAGCGCTCCTTTGTTGAACCAACCTGATCCAGTTAAGCCATCTTTAGTTGACTCCATAGCCCAATGGCCTGAAATACCTTGTTCTATCCATCTGCTCTTGAATTCCACCACCAAACAAAATCAAAACCCCCCAAGCTTTCATAACTAGCCTAATATCCCATAAACAAAGCTAAATCATAAAGAGAGAGCCCTCTCTGAGTACAGATTGGCTAGATTCTGTACTTAAAGTTATTTGTGGTTACCTCTGACCCCTTTCCTTCTTCTAATAACTTCAAGAAAATCTGAGTGATAACAGAACATATAACAACAGTAATCAAATGTTCATTCTTCTCATAAAATCTCAAAGTCAAAACATTACAAATAAAACTAATGAAGATATTTCAAAATTGAGTTTGATTTGCAATCATAACTTAAATGTCATCAACAATATCATATAATCCATGTTCATCAGCTTCTACAACTTCATTATTTTCTTCTTCCACAACATTTCCTGCTTGAGTTTCCTCATTTTCCTCGTCTACTGGATCTTTCATGTCTGAAAATCTCCCAAAGTGTCATTATCCAATGCCATATAATGGTGGTTGAGGTTCCTTTGCCTTTTTTGCCACACGTGATTTATTAAAATCTCATTCCTCAAACCAAATTCTTGCATTTCATGTGGAAGAAATTGAAGAGCATTAATTCTTTGTTGAATAAAATTGCATTATAGAGGGTCTCTTTCAATCGCAATGCAATTTCTTCCTTTTTGCAGGCAACATGCTAGTGTTGCATCTAATAATCAAACACAAAAACAATAAATAAGTAAATTAGTATAAACACATAAAAACAAAAAAATAAAATATTAAAATTCAATTTTATATAATAAAACTTACCTGAACCTGAAAATAAATCTAAAACCCAATCTCCTTCATTTCAACATAAATCTATAAGATAGTTAATCAATGTTTGTGGTTTTTTGATAAATGTTAACTATCTCCCCTTTGGCATATTTATCCTCATATGTTAACTTTTTACGACAAGATCATGAACTAGTACTTGTCTATGACTCTTTCCATCTACTTGGTTCAGAAGAATGGGCTTATAGTTATCATATTTTGCCCAACATTCAACATGGATGAACTCACAATCAATTGTAATTGGTTGATCTCTGGAAGAAATAAGATTTGGCTTTTTCCTATCAAACATACAATTTCAATGTCTTACCATGTGAGTTGCATTGTTGAGTTTCATTTCCCCTTGAAACTTTTTAATAACATTGCAAATTGTGTGTCTAAATGAAATGTCACAAATATCCAAAAGGTGATGTTGTGATGTCTTGAAAACCCGTAACCACTTTATTACAAGCTTGAGAAGTGTAAGGCTCACTATCATTTTCAATGTTTGGGAAATTGAAACCATGAGGAATGCCTCCAATAACCAGGGCATATTCCCTTTTAGGTATGAGTTTTGCAATATCTTCATAGTCACCTTGTATTATTTTGTTATGAAACCAACTCACAAAAAGAAAGAAAAGATATTTGAATGCCTTAGAATTCAGCCTCTTCAAGGGGGCAACCTCCTTTACATTACACAAATGAATAATTCTTGGATGATTCAAATGACAAACCTCCTTTCTATTATAGGAGTCTAAAGGAGTCAAATTATAACCAACCAAACCTAACAATAATATATAAAGCCACAAAAAATAACAAAGAGGATTCATGGGGCACAGTAATAACAATATGGGGACAATAGGGGCACAACAATATTAATAAGGGATACAACTATAATAGTAATGGGATAATCACTAGAGTTATAGGGACTTAACATGCCCCTCTCCTTCAAAAAAGTGTTGTCCTCAACGCTTGAGTAGTTCTGGATGCTTATGTATAAATTTCTCATCCTCCCATGTAGAATCTTCAACGGATAAGTTCTTCCTCTTGATGAGATACTACGAAATTGATCGATTTCGTAGCTGTCGAGTTCTTGTTTCTGTGACTTCTTTCGGTTCTAGTATAATTTTTCCTTCCTGGTCAAGTTCTGGAAATATTGTTTGAATTGAGAGCTTGTCACCTATAACCTTCTTTAAACATGAAACATGGAAAACTGGGTGCACTCGAGAAGTTGCAAGAAGCTCCAATTTGTATGCCATAGTACCAATATTTTGCAACACCTTGTACGTACCATAATACTTTGGTGACAATTTGTTATCCTTCTTAGCTTGCTTGAAGGACATTTGTTTATATGGTTGTAGCCATAGGAATACCTAATCACCTACATCAAAACTTCTTTCATTGCGATGTTGATCTGCCTATTGTTTCATTCTATTCTACGCCAACATGAGGTTATCCTATAAGAGTTGGAGAACTTGTTGGTAATGCTCGATGTGATGTTCCATTGCTTGAACCTTAGAATTTTCTCTCAAATATGATGTGATGGATGGTGGCTGATATCCATAAAGTGACATAAATGGGGTCATTTTTGTTGCAGTATGGAAGGAAGTGTTATACCACCACTCAGCCAGAGGCAACCATTTGACCCATTGTGTCTGTTTATCAGATATAAAGCAACGAAGATATCCTTCCAAACATTTGTTTACTATCTCTGTTTTCCCATCAGATTGTAGATGATAAGATGAGCTATGAGCTAACTGAGTACCAAGACAAGAAAATAATTCTATCCAAAAATTTCCTGTAAAGTTGGGATCTCTGTCACTTACAATAATATTTGGGTTTCCATGTAGCTTTTGAATTGTTTCCATAAATGTCGTAGAAACTGTATTGGCTTTAAATGGATGTGATAATGCACAAAAGTGTGCATACTTGGTAATTTTTTTAACTACCACCATGATGACACTCTTTCCCTCATACTTGGGTAAACCTATGATAAAATCCATTGAAACCTCCTCCCAACGTTGGCTTGGAATGGATAAAGGTTGTAATAGACCTGGTGTCTTAATTGTTTTAGATTTATTTTGTTGGCATACCAAACATTCCGCCACAAACTTTTGAATATCCAATTTAAGGCCATCCCAAAAAATTCTTTCTTAACCCTGTGGTAAGTTTTTAAAAATCCTGAGTGCCCTCCTAAGGGAGAAGCATGCAATTCCAGAAGAATATTTTGTTTGAGTTGGGAATTCTTACAGAGGTATAAGCGATCTTTGTACCATAACAAATCATTTTTCCAGCTAAATGTATCAGATGTACTGGAATCACGTTGTAACTTTCAAATAAGTGCCCACACTTCTTCGCCATTCTTCCATTCCCCCCTTACTTCATTTATCCAATCTGGTTGGATAATAGAAATGGCGCACAACAATGCTTTGACATCCTCATCCTTTCTTGAGAGTGCATCTACCACAAGATTTTTCTTCCTTGTTTTGTAGATGATTTCAAAGTCATAACCCAACATATTTGTGACCAATTTTTGTTGTTCTTCAGAGGATAATATTTGTTCTAAAAAGTATTTAAGGCTATCATGATCCATTTTTACCTTGAAGTATCTTCCCATTAGGTAGGGTCGCCATTTCTTAAGTGCATGTCGTATTGCCAACATTTCCTTCTCATAAATAGCTTTGTGTAAATACTTTCCCTTGATTGGACAACTTTCGAAAGCAATGGGTCTTTCATCTTGCATTAAAACGACACCAATTCCATTTCCTAAAGCATCACATTCCAGAATAAAGGTTTTTGTGAAGTCTGGTGTAGCTAAGACTGGTGCTTGGCACATTTCCTCTTTAAGATGTTCGAAGGCCTTTGTTGCTTCTCGAGTCCATGAAAATGAATATTTCTTCAATAATGTTGTTAGAGGTGCTGCTATTTCATATAATTCTTAACGAACTTGCGATAATACCCTGTCAACCCGAGAAATCCTCACAAATGCTTTATGGATGTGGGGATTTCCCATTCCTTAATGGCTTTAATTTTGCTA
>APFE030030065.1:0-12205 GCA_000404065.3 Pinus taeda
TAGCCTCCCCAACCTGTCCCACGCTTTCCTTCCTTCTCCACCCAATCTGCACAATCAAACCCTAATAAGTAAACAAAACGCAATCACTCCACCTCCTTAATGAAAAAGCATAAAAACATGTCCTTGGTAATGTCAGTAGTGTAGATTTATGCATTCCCACTTGTTAGATGTAGTAGCAGCATTGGTAGAAGCATTACTCATCCTCATTGCATTATAGAGGTTAGACTAGTCAAATTAGGGTTTCCTAGGGTTACATGCGTTGAATTACTTTTTGTCAATTAGCTTAGTCTCCTTTGAGCTAGCTTTCATCCATCATTGATAAAGCTTCTTCTGTGAGCCTATAGAAGTTGGCTTGAGCCCTAACAGACTTGTGCCAGCTGACCAAGTGACAGCTGCGACAAGATCTAGTACTTGTGCATATAGCACCGTCGCTTCCAAGTTTGTACGAACAACCGGGTTGATAAAATGAGAGACAGGAAGCCTCAGGAGTTGTAGCATTATTGCTACAATACTGGAGCTCACCACTCACTAAGACATGCATAAGAGCACAGGAATAACTTGTCTCACCTCAAGGCAGACCCAACACTGTTTCTCGAAGATGTTGATCCTTGTCACCTTGATCAAGTGATCTTTGGAAATCACCATTTATTCGAGTGACCAACTCCTCTGAGCTCATTTACTCTTTAGTTTCCGACTCATCCAACCTTCAATACTCCTCTATGCAGCTATATCAGAGCTTTTACACCAAAGTGAAATTTTAGAGCCCAAACATCTCATAACTCTATTAAGAATATGTTATGATAT
This sequence comes from Pinus taeda, assembly GCA_000404065.3. NCBI lineage: Eukaryota > Viridiplantae > Streptophyta > Pinopsida > Pinales > Pinaceae > Pinus > Pinus taeda. The sequence continues at coordinate 805 of APFE030030065.1, forward strand.
TAAAATATTTTGATTAATCTTTAGCCCCTTCTATTTTGATCCTTATCGAATCTCGACCATAGGAACACTGCCAAACACCGTTGGTACAACACTTAGGTGCTAAGCACTTTAGCATCTTGTCGGGGACCTTTGTCCTCGTGTTATTGCTCTATGCCCTTGGTTTTTTTTGGCTCCACAACCAAGCACCAACAACATCAGAAGCTTCACATATCGTAACTTTCTCCAAAATTCATTTAAAGCATAGTTTCGAAATCGCTATCCTCTGATATGCTCCACCACACTTAGGTTCTAAGCCTCGTTCTACACCCTTGGCTCTATTAGTTTCCTCAATCAAGTGCCAACACATTGGAGCCCCCTTATCAGAATGTTTTCAATAACCAACTATTATAAAGTTCCGATATCCTCAATCCTTCGATCACCGACTTCCAATTTGATGTCATCATTGCCACGTGGCGACTCCCTAGAGATGACACATGTCACCCAGTTGTGGTCCATTAGACCACCCAATATGGTTGAATATTCATGCCATGTGTCTTGTTGTACTACCACATCATGCTGACGTTAGTTGCCACTGTACCTTATTGGAGCCAACTAGACGCTTCCATGTGTCCTTATCAGAGCCAATAATATACCATCACGTGTCTTACTATAGGATAGATAAAAGGGCCCATCGACCTTTGGTTTTGCGATGAAATCATTTGTTAATTCTTTATCGGCATCCCGGAGGGATTTTAACACTATCGACGCTTCACCCATATCGTAGCTTTTTAAAGGGTTCACAAGAAGAAGTTTTGATTCTTGGGTTGTCGATATCCCTGATGCTCAGATGTGTGATTGCCAATATGCCTGATTTTGTTGGACCTCTGTTTACTGATACACCATTGTGTCAATATCTGATATGCTGGATCACTGATCTCTGATATGTCGATATTTCAAGTCCCTTAACTTCAACATGACATAACTTTTGAATCAAGAATCTATTTCTGGACTTCCACATATTGTTGGAAAGCTCTTACAGAGAAATTTCCAATGGAGAGGTTACAATGTAGGATTTGAGCTCATAGACTACCTCTAAGTTGGCTCCAAGATATAGGATATTATTTTGATCCTTGACTCTCCGGATAGCTGGAATCATAACCACTAAGGTGATCGTCTGCATGAAGCATGCATCTACCATGGGCTTCCTCCTGGTCCATAATTGTAATTATCAGTTTATGGCTTCTCTAATAAGCCTAATACTTTTATTATTTTCTATAAGTCTGCATCTACCATGGACTTCCATCTAGCTCATCATTATAATCATCATTTTATGGATTTTCCAGTAAGTTTGCTTCTATGATGATTCTCTTCTTAAAGCTTGCATTTATAATAGGAATCATTCTGAACCATGAACAAACATGGGATTCCTCCTAGGCATCACTTCCAAGATCTATTGTGACAATCATCCAAGCTAGTCTGGTTGAAATCAATGCCAATAGTCAGGCAATTCCAATTGCCCAACACATCTTCCCAACATGATTGTTGACATCAATTCCAACACACTTGCCGATGCCTTCACTAGGCCACTAGTCATCCAAGCAATTCCAATTGTCAAACGATCTCCCCCTTTAGCATTGATGGCCACACTCCATCCTTCTCTTCATGTGATGTCCAAACTTGATGCTACTTCCACACATCTCATTACATGAGACACCAATGGCCTTCTTTCTTCTGCACAGGCCATCACAACTTCTCCACAACTTCTCTCCCCCTTTGACATCAATGGCAAGGGGCTACAAGCTGTCTTTCTCTCCCCATGCAATCACTTGGCTTTGAAGACCAGAGTCTAGTTGTTGATATGTACATTCTGCCTTGCGAACATCACTTCGAGGACTGTCACTATTTTTGCTCCAAAAACTGGGCATATTTGATATTCTCCCCCTAAACATATACTGCCTTTTCTTTGTCCTTCTAGTTTTGGACACCATGTCACTGCTTGCTGAGTACTCTCCACTAATGCATATTTTGTACCAATTAAAATAAATTCATACCAATTAAATTTCTCATGGTATTGTTGATATTGCTAATACCAATTAATGATGATGCATTTTGGCTTTCACTTCAGTGGTGTTGCTACTTCTAATACTATGCTCTCTTCATTTTAGCATCTCCACTTCTCCCCTTAATATCATACTTCTATAACAGGGATTGTTGCTCAACTACTACCAATTTCACTAAAAGAAATGATACATCTGGAACAATGTACCAGGCAAAATCTAATACTTTTTCTTAGAAAGAAATGTCCATTTTCACACAAGGTTACTCAACATGATCCCAACATAACCAATTGAGGGTTAAGGAACATGGAAAGCTTGCACCAATTGTGTTTCATGAACACAAGACTGCTATGCATAATCAAACTTAAAACTGAAATGATATAAGGGTATTTCACCATATATAAAAACCTTTGATTTGCTCAGCAATCTCCCTTTTTGAGGTTTCCCATTATTTCCTACTACTTCTTATCAAAGAAGCCCCCCCTAAGCCAATTATCTTTGATCACATGCAACAACTTTCTTGCCTCTGCGTGGGGATTGATCCTATGGAACTGAATTGACTGCGAGCTTCCTGTCTATTAAAATTGGAAACTATGGCCAAACTCCATATGGGTCATCTCATTTAAGGCAGATGATATTTTTCCTAGATTCCTCTTGTCGAGAGGTGTAGGATTGATCTAAAGATCATCCGATTCCGACAAGTATTTATGGAGATATGAATTTATTTGTATTTACTTGACAAATTGTCAAGGTTGACCAACAGTTAAATGTGTGGCACACATGCCTAGTGAATCATATAAATACAAGTGAGGTTGATTCATTTTCTCATCATCTCATCTCACTCATTTCTTCTCTCTCTCCGCTTAGCTTTGTGTTACATAAGGAGAAACTCACACGTGGAAAGAAGGAGGACGCAGTAGGGCAAGGAGGACGCAGAAGCTATTGAAGGTTTCTTTGACTAGTGTTGACCTTAGAAGAGTGTGGTTTTGGTGTGGCTACCTCTCCTAGGCAAGCCACATCTTTTGGTAGAAAAATCGAGGCAATCTGACCTCAGGTTTGACCAGCGTTGAGTGCCCTAGTTTGGGGCAGCAAGTTGACTTCAGTCAACTGCAATTTGACTGTGTATTTGGGGTTGTTTAAGGGCTGATGCTTCAGCCTTTTTGAAGACTAGTTGACCGGAAAATTGACCAAGCATATTGGAGGTCAATTTCATCTCGTTTGACTAAGTTTGACTTTGCTGATTTAGGGTTTGCTGTTGCTTATATAAAATTACAAAATTCTAATTTTGTATTATTTCCCTCTGCTAAACTATTGAAGATAAAAGAAGATTTGATTAAAGGATTTTGCTGCATTGGGGTTTGTCCTTGGCTAGCCACCACATCTTGTGTCCCTTGTCTTGTCTTGTTTTCTGTCAATTGTTTAATGTTCCATCTGAACTTTACTTAATGTATATGTGATTGCTAATCAATGGTTAATAAGAAGAAAAGAAGTAAACTATTCTAAGCATAGAACATACCATAATTTAAAATCGTATAAGAGCTGAGGTGAAGACAAAGCCCAAGCAAGAGCAAGAGCAATCACCGAAGGTTGGCAAGGCTATCCTAAAATCTACATGGGGTCCTCAACACTCTTCCCCGCTAAAGACAAGCTTTGTGAGAAGTCTGACTATCACAGATGGAAGATGTCTCTCAATCTAACTTTAGAAGATTAGGAAGTGTTATACCATGTGAGAGGCAATATTGTTGCACCTCCATCAAATTCATCCATTGTTGCCAAAAGCAAATGGATCAAGGGAGAATTCAAAGCAAAGAAGATCATCTGGGACTCTATCGACAAGCGCTTGGTGGCCTATGTTTCCGAGCTGACCACCTCCAAGGAAATATGTGATAGACTGGTGATTTTATTTAAATTTAATGATGAAAATCAAGTTTTTTTTCCTTAGAAATAACCTGAAGGAAATTAAGAAGGGAAAAGATGAGAGTATGCAAGAATATTTCTTAAGGATCACTGAGATCAACAATGATCTCCTATCTATCGGGGAAGTACTTCCTGATGGGGAAATGACTATCACAACTCTTGGTGGACTGCCACCTGAATGGTATATATTCAGGACTACTCTTCTCAACAATAATGTCATCCCAGGATTTGAGGAATTTATGACTATATGTATTCAAGAAGAAACAAGTATGGAAGAGCAAGAAATGGCTGCACTTAAAGGCAATCCCTCTGCCTTTTCTTCTCATACTAAAAGAAGAAACAATTCTAGGGCTAAATCTAAAAGAAAGGCTGGACTAAAGGGTGGAAGAAAAGGATGATGTTACAATTGCAACAAAATGAGCCACTATGTGAGGGAGTTCCCTAATAATAGGGACTCACACCATGACGATGATAAAAAATCACTCTCAAGGCAATCAAAGGAATGGCAGGTCCAATGGCAGACGTAAAAGAAATGTAGGAAATCAAGGAAGAGGACAACCCTTCAAGAAGGCAAGAAACTCCAGGTATGAATCTAACATTGTTAACAATAAGCAAGATGAATATTGTCTACCAGCGGCCCTCTCTACTACTTCTCCCCCAGACTCGCTGGGAAATTGGCTTAGTGATAGTGGTGCCTCAAGGCACTTCACTGGTTACAAAGAAGCTCTCTCTAATCTGATAGAGAAGGAGACCAATCTGGAAATTGTTCTTGGGGACAACGCAAAATATCCCGTGAAAGGCGTAGGGAATGTCACTCTTAAATTGAATCAGGGTAATACAATTCATTTGCAAGAAGTCCTATATGTACCTAATCTCAAAAAGAACTTGGTGTCCATTTCGACAATGGAAGAAAAAGGCTACAAGGTGACCTCCATCAATGGCAAGGTACGTGTATGGAAAAATAATTTTAAATAAGCTTTCATTCTTGGGTTTTGGTTTGATTCATTATAATAGGTTAGAGGAAGTCCGCTAGGTGTCATCTCTTGTGACACATCACTTCAGTCCGAACTATGGCATCGAAGGTTTTCTCACCTTCATTATAAAGCTCTACCAACGCAAGACAAATGGTGATAGGGATGCCTGAGTTCCAAGTAGAGCAAGAAGGTGTATGTCCTGGATGTGCCGAAGGGAAGCTCAAAAGGGGACCATTACCCTCAAGCCAAAGCAAGACCTCTGATATATTGCAGTTGGTTCACTCAGACATATCTGGTGTGATGCCTGTGAACTCCTAGGGAGGATATTTGTATTACCTCACTTTTACAAATGACTATTCTTGCAAGACTTGGATATACTTCTTGAAAAATAAGGATGAAGTGTTCACTTGGTTTCGTCACTTCAAAGCCTTGATTGAGAATCAAACCGAAAACAAAATCAAGATCTTACAGACTGATAATGGGACTGAGTATGAAGCTAATGAGTTCCATGTAATTTTCAAAGAGGCTCACATTAAGAGGGAGACTACAACACCATATACTCCTAAGCAGAATAGTGTGGAGAAAAGGAAGAATCGTACGATTATGGAAGTTGTCCGTGCTATGCTCCATGATCAAAGGCTTCCGAAGTTTCTACGGACTGAAGTTGCAAATACCACCATATATGTGAAAAAACAATGCCCTCACCAAGCATTGGGTTCCAAGATTCCCGAAGAGATGTTCACTGGTAAGAAACTTGACATATCCGATTTTAGAATTTTTGGAAGTCCTATATATTTTCATGTGCCTAATGAGAAAAGGAATAAATTGGGTGCATCTGGAAAGAAAGGAATCTTTGTGGACTATAGTGAAAATACTAAGGGCTATAGAATCTATGTGGTTGGTGAAAGGGAAATCGAGATTAGCTGTGATGTCACCTTTGACAAAGATGTTGACAATCTTCGTACTCAAAGGGGATCTAAAGAAGCTGACACCAGGGAACCAAAGGAAAAGAAAGATGAGATGATGCCTGATGTGGAAGAAACTATGGATCCTATTGATCCCCCTTCGCAAGAGCCTTCCTCTTCTAGGTAGAGGCCTTCATGGCATAGGGGGACACTAGATGATATTGAAGGACACATTGCACCCAGAGGGACTTTCCAAGAAAGTAAGAAGCTGACCAGGTATCAGGGATACTTGACCATCATGAGCACGATCATCCAAAATGAGCCTTCATCATTTGCAGAAGCTGTCAAGCATCAAGTATGTAAGGATGCTATGACTAAGGAATATGAGTCCATCATGAAAAATGTTGTCTAGGATGTGTTCCCCAGACCCCAAGACAAAGCAGTTGTCACTTCAAAATGACTTTATAAGATAAAGCATGTAGTTGATGAAAGTGCTGAAAAGTATAAGGCTCATTTTGTCGCTTGTGGATTCTCTCAGAAGGAAGGTATAGACTATGATGAGATATTGCTCCTGTTTCCCTATATACCACCAACTGCTCAATCATAGCCCTTGCTGCTTCACAAGGATGGAACCTATATCAAATGGATGTCAAGACCGCATTCTTGCATGGTTCGATCAAAGAGGAAGTCTATGTGGAAAAACTTGAAGGATTTGAGATTCATGATCAGGAATCTCATGTGTGCAAGTTGAACATCCCTCTATGGGATGAAGAAATCACCTCGAACGTAGTATGAGAGGATCGATAGCTACCTGATGAAGCTGGGATTCACTAGGAGTGAAGCCGGCCCTAACCTTTACTTTAAGGTTGAAGATGAAAAACCTCTCACACTGGTACTGTACGTTGATGACCTCTTTCTAATAGGTGCAGACCCTCTCATTCTCAAATGTAAGAGGGAGCTGGATTCCAATTTCGAGATGAAAGACCCAGGACTGATGCACTATTTCCTAGGACTGGAAGTCTGGCAGAAACCAGGGGAGATTTTCCTATCTCAAGAAAACAATATGGTGAAAATATTGAAGAGATTCAGTATGGTGGACTTCAAGCCCGTGACTACCCTGATGGAGCTTGACTTCAAGAAGTTAAGTAGTAATGCTACCAGACCTATTTTAAAAAATGCTATCAAGTATCATCAACTCGTCAGAGCATTGATGTTCTTGGTGAACTCCCGTCTCGATATATGCTTTGCAGCCAACACATTAAGTCAACATATGGTTGAGCCTCACCACTCACATTGGATTGGTGCCAAGAATATGTTGAGATATCTTTGTGGCACAATCACTCATGGGTTGAGATACACTGCTGGAGATGTGAGACTACTTGGATATACTGATGCTGATTGCACAGGAAGTGTGGTCGGCCGAAAGAGCACTTCCGGGTGCTATTTCTCTTTGGGATCTACCTCGATATCCTGGATGAGTAGAAAGCAGAAGTTGGTGGTCTTGAGCACCGCCGAGGCAGAGTACATTGCTGCTAGTATGGCCCCTTGTGAGGTGGTTTGGTTGCAGAAGCTCTTCAGTGAGCTGTTTGGATTCACATTGGATACTACCATGATCCTGTGTGACAACCAGAGTGGGATTTGTTTATCAGAGAATCCCATATTTCATGATCGCTCCAAGCACATCGATATCAAGTACCACTATATCTGGGATATGGTACAATGGGGAGCAATAAGGCTCCAACATATCGGTACAAATGAATAGGTTGCTGACATTTGACGAAGCCCATGGGAAAGGTCAAATTCCTGACTTTCCAAGAATGACCTAGTGTCATTGAGAGACCCTTTTATGAGGGTTGTGTATGATGCATATATTGAGCTCCATGGGGGCGTGGGGTACTTCTTGGAGCGTCATGTGACCACAGGATGAATTACCGTCCCCTGGTGGTGCACTATGTATAGGGTGAAAGGTTCAACCTTCCCCTGTGACACCCCGTGGCGACTGTCGGATAGGATGATTAGTTCTCCTGTGGGCGAGGATGATTAGTTCTCCCATGGAAACTGTGGGACAAGATGATTAGTTCTCCTATGGGCCAGGATGATTAGTTCTCCCGTGGTGACTGTGGGACTGGATGATTAGTTCTCTTATGGGCTAGGATGATTAGTTCTCCCATGGCAACTATGGATAGGATGATTAGTTCTCTTGTGATGACTATTGGATAGGATGATTTGTTCTCCTATGGACAGGATGATTAGTTCTCATATCGAGGCATCCTACCCATGCAGTCTAGGACTCATGGGAAGTACCTCTCATCTGATCAATGAGTAGGGAAATGGGGTTAGGGACCATTAGTAGTACTAGTGATGGACACATCATTGTATCTACCTTACTCCTTATGCTATGATGACTTCCATTGATCTGGGATCAATGATATTGATTTGGGATCAGTGAGAGTGGTATGACACACTCTAAGACTGAATTCGAGTCAGTGGAGGATGGTATGATATATCCTTGATCATTTCTTCTTCTTCATAGTTCAGCAGAGCAGATCTAGCAATGCAAGGCAGTGCATTTGATGGTTGGGACAGTAACAATGGCCAGACGGATTAGTAGATGGAGTTCTCCCTAGTTGAGAGGGAGTGTTAAAATTGGAAACTAGGGCCAAACTCCAAGTGGGTCATCTCATTTATGGCAGCTGATATTTTTCGTAGATTCCTCTTATCGATAGGTGTAGGGTTGATCTAAATATCATCTGATTCCGACAAGTATTTATGGATATATGAATTTATTTGTATCTACATGACAAATTGTCAAGGCCGGTTAGCAGTTAAATGTGTGGCACACATGCTCAGTGAATCATATAAATACAAGTGAGGTTGATTCATTTTCTCATCATCTCATCTCACTCATTTATTCTCTCTCTCTCTCCTTAGCTTTCAGTTACACAAGGAGCAGCTCACACGTGAGAAGAAGGAGGACACAATAGGGAAAGGAGGATGCAGAAGTTGTTGAAGGTTTCTTTGACTAGTGTTAACCAAGCGTTGACCTTAGAAGAGTGTGGTTTTTGCGTGGTTGCCTCTCCTAGGCAGGCCTCATTTTTTGGCATGAAAATTGAGGGAATCTGACCTCAGGTTTGACCAGCGTTGATTGGCCTAGTTTGGGGCAGTAGGTTGACTTCAGTCAAATGTAGTTTGACAGTGTATTTGGGGTTGTTTAAGGGATGATTCTTCAGGTTGTTTGAAGACTAGTTGACGGGGAAATTGACCAAGCATATTGGAGGTCAATTTCATCTCGTTTGACTATGTTTGACTTTGCTGATTTAGGGTTTGTTGCTGCTGATATAAAATTATAGAGTTCTAATTTTGTACTATTTCTCTCTACTGAACTATTGAAGATAAAAGAAGATTTTATCAAAGGGTTACCTCGCATTGAGGTTTGTCCCTAGCTAGCCACCACATCTTGTGTCTCTTGTCTTGGCTTGTTTTCTATCGATCGTTTAATGTTTTATCTGCACTTTACTTAATGTATATGTGATTGCTAATTAGTGGTTAATAAGAAGAAAAGAAGTAAACTGCTCTAAGCATAGAACATACCATAATTTAACAATGTCATTCCACACTTCCATTACATCCCATCTTCTTCCCAAAACATAAGATATTTTGTGTACTCTTCATCTTGCCTACACTCCTTTTCAATGTTGATACATTCAAAATAAACCAATTTATTCTAGTGATCAACAAGAAAACACAATCATATCTTTATCAATGATATGCACTTTTCTATTCATTCTCCTTGGATTCCTATATTTGACTTATTTGGCCTCCCTTCAGGCCCTTCTCTTCCTTCACTACAGAGAAACAGAGGATCTACTCCCCCTAAGCATATCATCCTTGTTCTTCCTCCAAAACTTCAAAGGTTGAGTTCTAACAAAAGCATTACCATCTTTCTTCTTCTTTGCCCCTGTTTGGGTCTTCTTGAACCATGCATGAATACAAGAGGAAACTTCTCTTTCACCTCCTCTTTCTTTACCCAAATAAAGTTGGAGCCTTTCTGCTTTATAGAGAGGTCCATCACATGGGTAAGAGGATCATTATCCTTATTTCTTCCTCCTATTTTTATCTTTATCTTTTGACATAGATCATTAAAGACAAGTTTGTATTTCTGAACTCCATTATTTCTCCTTGTTTTCAAATCCCAAGGTGATGCATTCGCATGCATATGCTAAGAAGCATTCCACTTCTTCTCATTTCTGCAGCTAGCTCTATTATGCCCAAATTTTCCCCAATTGTATCATTTGATTTGGCCTAAGAATGGGATAGAGGAGTTACTCCTTTTGATAACTCTTTTATCAAAAATCCTATCACGGCTTACATGCCTTCTCCTAGTATTTTTTTTCATTCTTGGGTTGTTGCTACCCAACACATCTTGTTTCCTTGCATACCATCTACAGTTTATGTATTTATGTCTAAAATTATTACAAGAGAAACAATAGCCATAAAAAGGCTTTTGTTGACATAGGTTACCTTATCTTTGAAGGCTATGTCTTGGAGAAGGAGGGGTCCTCTACTAGCTCTCCATGTTCCTTTGGTGGCAACTTGTATTGATATCATGCACTCTTTCTTGTAACTTCCTTGCCCTCTTCTGTTGCACTTCCTGTTGTTGCTTCTTAGCCTTTTGTTGTTTCCTTTCCTTCTCTTGTTGTTGTTGCTTTCCATGTTGTTGTTGTTGTTGTCCAAAAACATTCCTTTATTTTTGTTGTTGGAACCTTGAGCTTGCTTTACCTGGGAGGTTGAATCTTCGACCATTGCATTATTGGAGCTATATTTTTCCTTGAAACCCAAACCAGTCTTGATGAGAGGGGATATTTTCTTTCCAAGAATCCATCCAAGACTTTCTTTCTCCCCTCAAGCTTCTGATAGTGAGACAACTTTATTTCTTACTTTTCTTTAAATTCATGTCTCAATGAGACTACCTCTTTTTGTAGTCTCCCATAGTAAGCTTTCTTCTCACCCAGCTGATTGGTTAAATTTCCATTCAGTTCGCTAGCCTCTTCTTGTTGAGCATTTAGATCAACTAATGTTTTTATCAACTTCTCATTCTCAAGCTCATATATTTTCAATTTCTCTTCTTGCTTGAGATTTTCCTCTGATATGTCCTTCATCTCCTTTAGAGTAGAGATCAACTTCCTACTGAAAAAGATCCTTTAATTTAGATCCATTTCTTCACTGTCAGAGGTGATAGCTGAGTTATCACAAAGATCTAAGCCCATCTCTATGTCCCTAGAATCTTCCACCGGTCTAAGGGTCATCCCTTCATCATGACTACATGAGGTATTCTCATTTACTCCTATGGATGAGAACACCTAGAATCTCTATTTTGTAGGTTTTAACCCTGTACAAAAATTACTTGCCTACGAATTCTAAAACATAGAAAATAAACAATGCGAGAGCATAACACATAAAACACATACACATAGAGATTTTCCCTTGGATCCAAAAACTAGGACTACCAACTTGATTTTTCATTATTTTCCTTTCAATGTTATAATACATATTTATACATGTCGAAGCA
>APFE030030070.1:0-21425 GCA_000404065.3 Pinus taeda
CAAAGTTCTAGGAGCTACAAAAGTGTCCATTCTAGGTGACTCCGATTTAATCATACAACAAATGAAAGGTAACTTTGCTACTAATGACAATAGAATGAGGGCCTATAGGGCTGCTGCCACAGAAATACTTAATACCTTCACTAAATCCGAGCTTGCCAAGATTTCTAGAAACCATAATATACATGCACATAGCCTAGCCACTTTTTCTAGCATGCAAGCTTCCCTTTGAGCCAAATCACCATTTTACTGCTGAGATAAAACATAGGCCCGCTGCTCCTAACAATATTAAAGACTGGCAAGTATTTGAAAATGTTGCCCAAATTAACAATTTCCTCACTCTTGAGGGCGAGTTTTCAAATGTAAACATTGACATAGAGGCCATGAACGATTCCCAGCAACAAACAAACGAAAATCAGTAGGTGCTAACAGCTGCAACAGCAAAACAAATCCTTAACCCAACTGTTTTTTATAATGCAAACATAGAAGAGCTGAAGCAAATGCATTTAGATGAAACAGCGAAAGCAGAGGCTGAGTTCATTGATCTAAAGAATAACTTTTTTCCTGTTGTCCTCACTCCATTAGAAGACATGTTTGATGATAATGATGTTCCCAAAGAGCCAAAAATGGAGCCTCTAGATGCTGCTATAGAAGAGCACAATATAGGGACAACAGAAAAGCCCAAAATGATTAAATTGTCCAAAAATATGCCCCCTGATCAAAAGCCAAAGTATGTGGATTTGTTCAAAGAGTTCCAAGATGTATTTGCTTGGATTTATGAGGACTTGAAGTCCTATGACACCTCAGTGATTCAACATATCATTCCCTTAAAACCAAATGAAAAACCATTCAAGCAGAAACTTAGAAGAATAAACCTTATACGTCTTCACCTCATTGAGAAGGAAGTAAAGAGAATGTTTGAAGTAGATATTATAGCACCCATCAGATTTTCTGAATGGGTATCCAATCTAGTTCCCACAAGGAAAAAATCAGGTGAGATCAGACTGTGTGTAGACCTAAGAAACTTAAACCAGGTCTCTTTAAAATACCACTATCCTTTGCCTAAAATGGACCACATCCTACAAAGAGTAGTGGGATCATCTATAATCTCTTTACTAGATGGATTTTCAGGTTTCATCAAATACTTGTTCACCGGGATGACTAAGACAAGACAACCTTTACCACACCGTTGGGAACATTTAAGTATGTTAAAATGCCTTTCGGGCTAAAGAACGCTGGTGCCACCTTTCAAAGGGCAATGGATATTGCATTTGCCAAGGAAATACATGATTTCCTTGTTGTTTACCTTGATGACTTGACCCCTTTCTCTAAATCCAATCAAGAGCACCTCAAACACTTAAGGCAAATCTTCATGACATGCAAGTATGGCATTTCCTTGAACCCCAAGAAGTCCTTGTTTGGCCTTGAGAAAGGCAAGTTGTTAGGCCACATCATCTCAAAAGACGGTATCAGAATTGATCCGGAAAGGATCCAAGCCATCCTCCAAATTCCCTACCCAAGAAACATAAAAGAGTTGCAAGCATTCCTTGGAAAGATCAATTTCCTAAGGAGAATTATCCCAAATTTAGCCGAACTGATAAGACTGTTAAGCAACATGTTAAAAAAGGATGCCAAGGTAAAATGGTCCTTGAAACCAAGGAATATTTTGAGAGTATCAAAGCTTCCCTAACTCAAATGCCTGCCCTCACAAGTCCACAGTTTGATAAGGATTTTATCAACTTTTCCTTTGCTTCAGATCACACTATAGTTGTTGTCCTTTTGCAAAAAGATGACCAGGGAAATGAGAAGCCAATTGCTTTCTTCAGCAGAGCCCTTAGAGATGCTCCTTTGAAGTACCAAATCATGGAGAAGCGGGATTATGCTCTTGTGAAGGCCATTAAAGACTTATGAGTTTATATTTTATATTCACATGTGATTGCCTATGTCCCAAACTCTGTTGTAAAAGACATATTAACTCAAGAGGGGCTGGAAGGCAAAAGAGGCAAGTGGATTGCCAACATTCTTGAATATGACATTGAAATAAAACCCACCAAGCTGATAAAGGGACAGGATTTAGCCAAGCTAATGTTCGAAACAAATTTTCAAGCCTTAGACATTAACCAATTGGACAATGAACGAGAGTTGGCGACTCCACAGATCAGTCAAACCTTTTTACAATCCCCATGGTATGCTGATATTTGCTTTGTATTGTTAAACCTGTGTGCTCCCCCAGGATTATCCAGGACCAAAAAAAGATTTTTAAAGATGAAAGCATCAAAGTTTTGTGTCTTAGATGGTGCCCTGTTTTGGAAGAATCATGAAGGTATTTTGCTTAATTGCTTAACTTTGGATGAAACTGACAAAGTCCTCAAGGAATTTCATGCAGGAGATTGTGGAGGGCACTTATATTGGAAATCAACAGCCGATAAAATCCTAAGGACTGGGTTTTATTGGCCTTCCTTGTTTGATGATGTCAAGAAATTTTCTATTTCATGTCAAAAATGCCAAATCTTTGAAGGCAAAAGAAAACTGTTGCCTTTTCCCCTCAAGCCCATCTCAACCGAAAAGCCTTTTCAACATGGGGTCTTGATTTCATTGGAGAAATCCATCCCTCTTCTTCAGGCCAGCACAAGTGGATTTTAACAGCCACTGACTATTTCACCAAGTGGATTGAACCTATCCCATGTAGGCAAGCCAATGACTCCACTATCATTCAGTTCCTTGAGGGAAATATCCTTTCCAGATTTGGCTGCCCTGAGAAAATCATCACTAACAATGCTGCTGCCTTCAAATCCAGAAAGATGATCAATTTCTGCCATAAATTCCACATTAACTTGGGCCACTCTACAGCCTACTACCCTCAAGGTAATGGCTTAGCCGAATCATCCAATAAAAGCCTCATCAACATCGTAAAGAAAGTGCTGGAAGAAAACAAAAAGAACTGGCATAGGAAGCTCACAAATTCCCTATGGGCAGATAGACTTTCAACCAAGAGATCCATTGGGATGAGCCCTTATGAGCTAGTATATGGCATGGAAGCCAGATTTCCTTTAGCTTTGGGCATTCCTACTATCAAACTATTACAGGAGATTCAGGCTGAACCAAATGACATTCAAAGAAGAATCAATATGACCATTCATCTCCAGCAGACCAGAGAGAAAGTGTGTGACAGAGCTCAAATTTTGCAAGAGAAACTCAAAAGGATGTTTGATAAGAAAGCTAAGGCTGAGGACTTCTACGTTGGCAGCAAAGTTCTAAAGTGGGACTCATGAAGAGAAGACAAGGGAAAACATGCAAAATTTGACTTTCTTTGGAAAGTTCCATTCATTATCAGCGCTGTGCAAGGCAACAACACATATTTCCTAAAATCTATAGATGGCCGAATAGCTGAAGAGGGTCCTGTGAATGGCCGAATATTAAAGCATTATCATGATCCATTTTGTTGAGAATCACCCGGTGGCATTATTTCTGTACATAAATGTTTGTATATATCAACATTTTGTTTCGTTTTTGTGTAACAGTCTGAATGACAGAGCACGCAGAAGAAAGCAGGCAGTGCTTCAGAGTTCACAAGCAATTCAGTTGAGGGAAAGTGTTGTTCTCACTCCAAAATTTCAATTATATAAGAGTCGGCACTAAGAAGTTTCAATCTACAGCGACAATGGAAGATCAAGGCAGTCTGACCTATTGTTCTTGGATTTTCACAAGGAAAAGCCATCCCCAAGTGGAGCCACTATTAGCCTCCTGCTGTAGCAGGTTACTCATCTTTCATGATTGACATTTTTACATGCCAAATATGTCATACTTTGCATGCTGCAATGTTCCATATTTTCTACAGAGGCCAAAGAAGGATGCCATGAGAGTGTGCTAGTCTAAATGCCACTGTTGTGTTCCAATTTTGATGTGCTATTCCATTTTTGAAGAATTTTTAGTTAAAGGGAGGTCCAAACAGCTTAATATTGGTCTCCCTAGGTTTCAATTTCCTGTTGTAGAATATAGAGAATCATTATCTGTCCAAACAGCTTAACCTTGGCAGATTCTTAGACAGGTAGAGAAGCAAGGGTGCTCAACAGCCTAATCTGAGCCCCTCGATGAAATAAGTGTAGATGTAGATAGGAGGGAAGTCAAAAGAAAAAAGGATAGTCAGGGTCTGCAAGTTCAAGTGCACCTAAACCAAAAGAAGAAAAAATGCTAGGTAAGTAGGTTGGGTAGGTATTTTTGAGGTTGCAGAATGTTGATTTGTGATCAATTTCATGTTTTCAAATGTCATATCTATTTAGGTCACAATTATAAAGCAGTTTTCCATTTAAAGGACTTCAAGCGAGGCATGTCTAACTCCCCCCTTCTTCCTCTTCCCCAAATCACTCACTAACTTCCCCTGAAGAGGTCAAGATCTGCTTGATATCTCTTAGTTTCATCATTTTCATATCAATTGCCTTGGTAAAGACCTGCTTTACTCAAGGAATGTTCATACTTCCTCTATAAGCCCTATTTCCCCTTTATAGCCTAAGAGTTATACACTTAGCACTTTCTTGTCACAATTCATATTAACTACTAACTCTAAATATGTAACTCCCTATCTATCTCCCCTTTCCCCAACTAAAACTATGTTAATAACTCCCCTATATACTTATTCCCATCCCCTGGTTGAAATATAACCATAAATACACTTGAGAATTGCTAAGTTTATCTGAAACTCAGCAAGAACCCTCATTTCCCCCCTCAAACCATCTTCTCATGCATATTGGACCTCTTCCCATGCCTTGAAATCCCTTCAAACATCAAAAATTTCTACTTCCAATCATAAAACCCTCATCACTTACCTTGGGCCATGCTCCGATTGCAAAAGAGTTCTATTGGACCCCCTCTGATGCGATATTGCAGTAGTCGTGTATCAAAACAGTGCATAAGTGTGCCCCCGATTGGTTTGGCCGACAGCAATTTCGCCGATCGGCGTATCGCTATGACAAAACAAAACATGCATGTGCGCTGCCGATATGGTTCATCGTCGATGGTCTGTTGTTGATCGCATATCAGCGATCGGCATTTCATATGAATCCATGCCATTTATATATGTAGGCCCCGTCCCTTATCCTTTCGTCGCCTTCTCTATTCTGCCATCTGTCCGATTGGCCGCGCCCTAGATCTACGGTGGGCGGGTCTGTTCACTTCCAAACCTATCGATGTGTCTGGGGATGGGCGTTTTTCCCCTGCCATGTCAACCCACTGATGTCATCCGACGTAGCGCTGACGTCACGTTGACGTCACTCGCCAAAAAGTGCGCAAGTGCAAAATCACAGCTTAGGAAACCCGGATTCAAAATCTGAGGCAGTTTTCGATGCGTGATTAGCGCTTAGCGCTAATCGCGCATTGCTACGAGAAATAGGCCAAAATGGGGAATCTTTTTCTTCATCAGTCGTTTTTGCCTCGAAAGGGCAGAAAAAGGGCGATTTAGCATTTTAAAAGAGTATCAGAAGCAGAAAGAAGCCAGATTGCATGTCAAAGAGTATAAGTGTTGCGGCAAAGTGTATCAGCGAAGATTTTCTCAGTGCTCGAAGCTGATAAAACATTAAAGAGCCCCTAGCAAGTCAAGAAACAGTAAAATCCATTTAAAGCCTCTCAAATCACAGTTACTGCACATCAAAGCCACTCAACAGTAGTGGATCAGAGACCAATGCGCAGTTATGATAAATGACCAGCGCATAACAGAAAAGAATACATTCCTACTCATTTTGAAGCAGCTGCCCTAACGCAGCACTTAGATAAATATTTCATGCATTTACTTCAAGATAAGATGAATTAAAGCACTCATTTCCCTCACATCTGTTTAAGATCTGTTGTAATAAATATTTCTTAGATATTTTCTCTATATATACGACCCTCTGTATTGAGAGAAGGTGGGTTGGATGGTTGGTTAATGCACTCCAAGAGAGACTCGCTCTGTATCTGATATGTTTCACTTAATCAAAGATTGTTGAAAGCTTGGAGAATGGACTGTTTGATGTGTTGTTGATGTCTCTGAAGAGTGAATGAGAGAAATCTTGTGCTTCTTTTTGAATCAATAAGTGTTCCTTATCTCTGTTATTTCAATTTCACATATGCTCAATTCATAGAACGAAAGTTTGGTTTAGAATTTGCTTACCTGCACTCTATGCTCAGTTTCTGTGGCTTCTTAATGTTTTCCTCTTGATTTAAGCATAAATATGGATTCCTTATGGCTCATATTTGCTCTAATTCATCCATGTATGATAGTTATCTAGGGATTCTTAACTGCCCCTAGATAGATCTCATTCGCCTTCCCTCTGTTAAGCTGAGTGAGAGATTCTTAATTGCCTCTCATTCCTTAGATTTCATTTCATCTTCATTTACCTTAAGTATTGTTTCATGAGCAGCTACCTTGCCCCTTTTTCCTCTTGTGACCAAGAAAATGCACCAGCAGTCTTACTCCACGACTCCATGCCCAATGGTTTGAAACTTGTCACACTATGCATTGCCTCTCTACTTGAAAACATCCTCCTTCCACCCAAACACAAACAAAACCCCTTGAACCCAATAACTAGCCTAAAATCATCATCAACAAAGCTAAAATCATTAAGAGAGAGCCCTCTTTGATTGCAGGTAGGCTAGAACCTACAGTCCAAAGATTGGTTTGTGGTTACCTCGGTCGTATCCCTTCAGGAGCTTAGGGACAACCTGAGTGTTAACAGACACAAATCAACAATCAAAACTTGGAAGCACCAATTTCATTTTATAGTTCAAATCTTCAAGCTGGTGAACTCAATTACTTGGAAGTTGAAAAACAAGCCTTTGTTGTATACAAAGCCATTAAACACTACATAACCTTTCTCTTAAAAGCTCACACAAAAGTTATAGTCCCTTTTTCAGCAGTAAGACAATTACTAGTTCAAAAGGAATTGCGAGGAAAAAGGGCAAATTGGGTCACAGAATTACAAGAATATGACTTGGAAATTAAACCAGCAAAGATTGTCAAAGGCCAAGGTTTTTGCAGGTTGTTAGTAGGTGCTTCCAATATTCAGGAATATGAAGGTACAAACGATACTAAAGAAATCAATCAGACAAGTACCACTAATTGTGAATCCCAATATACAGATTTGATATTCTATTTGAAAAACGAATATGCTCCTTCTAATCTTTCCTATAAAAACAAGCGAGCCATAAGACTAAAAGCAAAAACCTTCATGATTTTTGATGATATGTTGTTTAGATGGAATTATGATTCAATTTTGTTAAGATGCTTAGAAAAACATGAAGCACAAAAGGTCTTGCAGGAACTACACGATGGTCCAGCAGGAGGACATTTTGGAGCTGATACAACATCCCACAAAATCATTCATGTTGGATATTACTATCCCACCTTGTTCAAAGATACTCATGAATATGTAAGGAAATGCCAAATATGTCAAACTACCAGCGGAAGACAAAGGAAACCAGCTTTTCCTTTGCAACCAGTCAACATTGAACAACCCTTTGAACAATGGGTATTGGACATCATTGGAGAAATAACTCCACATTCATCCAAACAGCATAGGTATATCCTTACAACTATCGATTACTTTACTAAATTGGTTGAAGCAATTCCTTTGAAGACAACAAACTATGAGGCAATCATTGAATTCATAAATCAGTTCATTATTACCAGGTTTGGTGTCCCAAACGCTCTTATTTTTTATAATGCATCTTACTTCTTTGGTAATTCTATACTTGAATTTGCTATCAAAAGAGGATTCAAATTGAAATATTCTGCAAACTACTACCCTCAAGGTAATGGCTTAGTAGAATCTACAATAAGAATCTTGTAAAAATCATTAAGAGAACTATTGAGCAGAATCATAAAAAATGGCATAAGTCTTTGATCTTTGCACTATGTGCAGACCGTATAACAAAGAAGGCCTCAATAGGAAATTCTCCATTTAATCTAGTGTATGGAAAGGAAGTTGGCCTACCATCAAACTTAGTACTTCCATCATTAGCTTTAGTGCAGTTTATAGAAGAAAGTCCCTCATCTTCTATTCAATTAAGACATGATCAGATCTTCAAACTAGAAGAAGAAAGGGAGAAAGCTCGAATTACACATGCAAAGCATCAACAAATTATTAAGTCTTCTTTTGATACAACTTCAACCGGCTCAAAACATTTATAGATTGCTGATCTGGTTTTGAAGTGGGACAAAGCCCATGAGGATAAAGGAAAACACACTAAGTTTCAGAAAATGTGGCTTATACCATTCCAAATCAGCGAGAAGATAGGCCCTTCTACATTCATATTGCAAGATCTATCAGGAAAGAGAGACTCTCTTCCTGTTAATGGGATTATTCTGAAAAAATTCTTGAATTGAAGAGGTAACCCCTTCTCCCTTTGTAAATATTCAATTTTCAGCAGGATTTGTGTGAATAACTAGTTTTTTTTCTGTCTTAGGAAATAACATTGTGAATAGCCTTCCATTGGTATTTACTATTTTGAATAAGTTACTCAAAAGAAAATAGTTTCAATATTTACTCTTAAGAAATGGAAGCCTTGAAGGAAAGGGAAAATTCTAGAAAATTAGGTATAATTAGATTCTGAAAACCGCATTTTATTTTTGTGAAATCTTCTCAAAACTTAGAAACATTGTAAATCATTCTAAAGTTTAAGATGCCTAAAAAAGGTTATCAATACAAAGCAAAGACTGAATCAAGCCTAGCATCTTCAACTCTTAAAATTTTCATCCATGTTCTCTTAAGGAGAAAATTATTCACCCTGTTAGCCTCCTGCTGCAGCAGGTTACTCATATTTCATGATTGACATTTTTTACAGACCAAATATGTCATACTTTGCATGCTGCAATGCTCCATATTTGCTAAACAGTCACCAAGAAAGGAAGGCTACTCAGAGTTCATCTAACTGCTTTCCAAATTTTGAGAAGTTATTCCAGTTTTGCACAATTTTCAGCTAAAGGGAGGTCCAAATAGCTTAATCTTGGTCTCCCTAGGTTTCAATTTCCTGTTTTAGAATATAGATGATGAAAATTTGTCCAAATAGCTTAATCTTGGCAGATTCTTAGATAGGTAGAGAATCAAAGGAGCCCAACTTCTTAATCTAGGCCCTTGGAAGAAAAAAGGGTAGTTGGTAGATAGGAAGGTATAAAAAATAAAAAATTGAAATGATGGGTCTGCAAGTCTAAGTGCACCCAAACCAAAAGAAGAAAAAATGTTAGGTAAGTAGGCTGGGTAGGTAGTTTTGAGGTTGCAGAATCTTGATTGCTGATCAGTTCCATGTTTTCAGGGTGTCATCTCTACTCAGGACACAATCACCACGCAGTTTTATGTGAAAGAGCTCAAAACAGGCATGACTAACTTCCTTTCTCCATCTCCCCCAAAATCATTAACTAATTTCCCCAAAAAAAGAGGTCAAGATCTGCTTGATATCTCTTAGTTTCATCATTTTCATATCATTAGCTTGGGCGAAGACCTGCTTCATTCAAAGAGAATCCATACTCTCTATATAAGGTTCTATCTCCCCTTTTTAAGCCTAAGATTTCTTAAACTTAGCGCTTTCTTGTCATCTCCATTTTAACTACTAACACTATTATTTAACTCCCTATATTTTCCCCATCCCCCTACTAAAACTATGTAGATAATCCCCTTATCTAAATATCCCCTCCCCCTGGTTGGAATATAACCATAAATACTTCACTGGGAATTACTAAGTCACCTGGACTTTAGTAAGAACCCTCCCTCTGCAAAAATTTCCACTCCCAAGTGTATGGGCCCCTTCCAAACACTAAGGGAACCCTTTCCAAATGCTAAATAACCCTCCCCGCGCATTCTTCTGTGAAAAATATTAATGTTTGTTTGATAAGTTTTCACCGCGCAAACACATTTACCCATTTTCTAAAGTTGAAAACCCACCGCGCCGCAAAAAATTAAACCTTTAACGCGTGAGCGCGCCTTTGATAAACCCCGCGCATCTCCCTTTCCCGTCCACCGTCGGATCGCCTCCCCCAGATCCTACGGTCCTTGATCACATCGCGCGCCCGATTATGGTGGTAGGTTACCACCCGATGTCCGATGGTTTTCCCGTCGTACACTGGGACAGGTGGCGGCCTCCCATTGCATCGGGCCACCCCTACAGAAACCACCTCCGTACCAAAGGCGGTCCGACGCACAGGGAAAACCGCCCTCCCCTCACATATCAGGAGCACCACCTCATCCTGCCAGGTCACCTCCATGTCACCTCACCCTACCTGCGCCTGGTCCACGTCACCTGCCACGTCACCCCGCCGTACTGCCACGTCACCTTGATGACGTCAGCATGCTGACGTCACCATGCTGAAAACCGAAAATTCGCGCAAGAGGAAAAATCGTGCTTCGGAGCTCCGGAATGAGAAACGGAGGCAGTTTTTGATGCACGATTAGCGCAAAGCACTAATCACGCATTGCTATGGGAAATAGGCCATATTGGAGAATCTTTAGGGAATCTTTTGATTCCTTGGCCCGTTTTGCACCGAAAAGGCCCGAAATTGCCCGATTTTGCCAAATTAAACTGATTTGAAGACGGGAAGAGACCAGAGACAGGGATTAAAGAGTATCAGACCAAATTCACAGATAGAAAACATGTCAAAGAGTATCAGAAATCAGTGGAGACCATCAATGTAGCGGCAAAGATTATCAGCGAAGATCTTAATAGCGGCCCAAAGCAGGAGAAAATTTAATGCCTTCCATCAAAGTCAAAGAAAAAGGGCGAGGCCACTCAAAGCTCTCAAATCATGGTTATTGCACATTTAACTCACACCAGAAAAGAACTACAGATCCCAAAGCACAGTTATTCCAGCAGTACTGCATCGAGGCTCCAAGGGCCAGATTGCACTCCTTTTCAATCCAGCTACCTCTAACACAGTTCAATAGATATTTACTTGCATTTAATTTTGGCACAATTTTAGGTTTAGAAAGCTCTTTTTGCAGACCTATTTTAGGTCAATTGTAATAAATAGTTGAGATATTTTCACTATAAAGATAGCCCTGAATACTGTATTACGGGTTGGTTGATTGGTTGATTAGTCAACAAGCTATCTCTAGCTGATTTTGCTCCAGGAGAGACTTGCACTGTAATATCTGATAAGTTTCTATAATCAAAGACTGCTTATGAGCCTTGGAGAATGGATTGTTCACTGTGTTTACTGGTTGAAGAGTGATTATGGAATTCTCGTGTTGTGGATAACTCAATAAGTGCTCCTTACCTCTGTTTTCATTCATGAATTATGCTCTTAAATAGTTGAAAGAAAGATTAGCTTAGAATTTGTTTAAGTACACTCTATGCTCAATTTCTGTTGTTTCTTTATGTTTTCCTCTGTTTAAGCATAAATATGAATTCCACATGGCTCATGTTTGCCTTAAACCAAGACAGTTATCCAGGGATTCTTCATTGCCCCTAGATAGAGATCATCTTTCCCTATGTTAAGTTAAATGAGAGATTCTTAAGTGCCTCTCATTCCTTACATATCACTCATCCTTTTAGTCTGAAGATTGTGTTATGAGCAACTATCCTGCTTCATTATTTCTCTTATGACCAGAAAGATGCACTGATAATCCTAACCCATGACTCCATGCCCAATGGTTTGAAACTTATCACTTCATAAATTGCCTCTCTACCTGAAATCATTTTCCTTCCATCCAAACACAAACAAAAACCCCTGAGCCAAAATCTAGCCTAAAATCATCAACAAAGTTGAATCATTAAGAGAGAGCCCTCTCTGATTGCAGGTGGGCTAGAACCTGCAATCCAAAGATTGGTTTGTGGTTACCTCGGCCGTATCCCTACAGGAGCCTAGGGAAAACCTGAGTGATAACATAATGACGACTCCACTGGGAACCTCCTCAGGTAAATTCACTAAACCAGTCTGCAGCCCCACAGAGGAAGAAACCGACCTGTGAAGGCCTCGGTCGACCTGTGTCTTTTAGAAAAAAAGTTCCCAAAAATAGAGTAGAAGCTGGCTCCTAAGAAGCAAACGTGTGATACACGATCAAATCCTGATCCAAATCGCCCAACTGTCTTTGAAAATCTGAATTTAATTCCTAAGATCATTAGAAAACAAAAGAAAAAAGAAGACCCAACTGCTGCGAGTCCTGAAATAGTTCAGCCAAGCAGTGTTCCAACCCCTGCCAAAGTTTTATTCCGGTCAACCCCAAGTTCCCCTGGTTCTCTAAGCAGCTCTACACCTCCATCCCATACTCCTACTACCACTACTACTCCTTCTACCCCGGTTGTTCCTATTATCCCCGCTGCCTTAGCTGTTCCGCTTATCCCCATCATCATGGCTAGATATGCGCCCTTACAGCTGCCTGCTAATCCCGGGGCTATGCCTCAGGACTACCAGTCAAAAATCACCTATTTTGATGGCACGACCTCTTGCACCGCCCTACAACATACAAAGAAAATGCAGGATTATTTCGAGAGTTATGAAGTTGATGATGACAGTGTAAGAATGAAGATTTTTGTCCAAAGTTTGACTGGTGATGCCAGAACCTGGTTTAGGGCACTTGCACCCAATTCTATATTAAACCCTGAAGCCTTATACCAGGCATTTATAACAGATGGGAGAAAAAGGAAGATCCCCTACACATACTATCTGAGTATGATACTATCAAAAGAGGACCTCAGGAAACAGTTTTGGATTACTGTGCAAGATTTAACAATGTTTACAATGCAATACCACAAAATTTAAGACCTCCACCTGATCTCGCTTTGTACAAATTCTCGGATGGCTTTGATGTTGAGATGGCATATCAGTTAAGGGAGAGAGCCCCTCAAATCCTTGCAGAAATGCAAGATGTTGCTGTTAGTGTGGAAGCAAATCTAATTGCTAAAAGAAACAGAGCCAGAACCGAGAGAAGAACCACTTTCAAAGAAGAACCCTCAGCCTTCGATCAGAAGCTAGATGCTATCTGTTAGCTCCTACTGCAGCAGGTATTCATTTTTCATGATTGGCACTTCATAGGCCAAACATGTCGTACTTTGCTTGCTGTAATGCTCCATATTTGCTCAAACAGTCTCCAAATGAAGAAGGCTACTTCAAGTTCATTCAATTGCCTTCAAATTTTGTAAAGTTATCCCGGTATCACTACTTGTAGTTAAAGGGAGGTCCAAACAGTTTAATCTTGGTCTCCCTAGGTTTAAATTTCATGTTTTAGAATATAGGGATTGCAAGTCTGTCCAAACAGTTTAATCTTGGCAGACTCTTAGATAGGTAGAGAAACAGAAGAGCCCAACAGCTTAATCTGGGCTCTGGAAGAAATAAGGGTAGTATGTAGATAGGAAAGCATTAAAAGAAAAATGTATGATGGGTCTGCAAGTCTAAGTGCACCCCCTAACAAAAGAAGAAAAAATGCTAGGCAAGTAGGCCGGGTAGGTAGTTCTGAGGTTGTTAAATTGCTGACCAGTTCCAAGTTTTCAGGTATTATATCAGGCAGAACATAATCAGCAAAGATTTGTAAGCAAAATGGCTCAAATGAGGTATAACTAACTCCCCTTCTTTGTTTTCCCCGATCATTAACTAACATCCCCAAAAGAGGTCAAGATCTGCTTGACACCTCTTAAGTTCATCATCTTCATAACGCTGGCTTGAGTAAAGATCTGCTTTACTCAAAGTTGTTCCATATCTTCTCCCGAAATATGGTCCTGCCCTGTGTAACAACCTAAGTTCTCCCCAACTTAGCACTTTCTTACCATCTCCATATTAACCACTAACATTATTATGTAGCTCCCTATGTTTCTCGTCCCCGTATTAATATTAAGTAAATTCCCCTATGTAATATCCCTCCCCCTGGTTGAAAAATAACCATAGCAAGTCCCGGGAATTGTTTAGTTTATCAGAAACTAAGCAAGAACCCCAACCTCCGAAACCACCTTCCAGATACTATGGACTCCTTCCTAAGTATAAAATTCCCCCGAAGTAGTCAGACCCCTTCCGAAACCTCAAAATCCCTTCACACCCACTTACTTACCTTTTCTCCTCAAAGCCGTTTTCGCATCGCAACCTCGCCCTCTCACATTCATGCAAAACATTTCCCATCTATACCCCGCCAATGCGATATCGCGAAATCGGCGATCGGCGATCGCAAGCGCGGAGTGTCCAATCTGTTCACCCCTTCGTCTCCGCCGATGCGATATCGCGATATCGCATATCGGCAGTCGCAAGCACCAAAGATCCAACCCAATGATCCCCCTCTTTCCCTGCCGACGCGATATCGCGATATCGCTTCGAAATCTCTTCACCACAGTCCATCCAGCACCTCACCACGTCGCACTGTACCAGGGACCCACTGCTGACGTCATCCGCCATACAGCCGACGCAACGCTTACGTGAAGAGCTAGAAAAGCCGAAAAATCTTCGCGCAGGAAGAAAAGTCGCATTTCGGAGCTCCAGATCAAGAAACAGAGGCAGTTTCCGATGCGCGATTAGCGCGATTCGCGCATCGCTACGGGAAATAGGCCATTTCGAGGAATCTTCAGGGAATCTTCTGATTGCCGAGCCCACTGCGCGCCGAAAGAGCCCGAAAATTGCCCAATCGTGCCAAAGGATCCTGTTTGAAGACAATAGCATATCAGTCATAGAGTTTAAAGTGTATTAGATCAAATCAGCAGGCTTCAAGCGTGTCAAAGAGTATCAGTCGACGGCGGAAACCATCAATGTAGCAGCAAGGTGTATCAGAGAATATCTTGAGTAGCGGCCCAAAGCAAGAGAAATTTGAATATCTTCCAGCAGATCCATAGGAGGAGAGCGAAATTACTTGAAGCTCTCAAATCATAATAATTGCACATTCAATTTGCACCAAAGCCGAACTGCAGCCCCAAAGCACATTCACTTCAGCAGCACCGCATTTGGTCCTCAAGGGCCACCTCGTCACCTGTTCCAATTCAGCTGCTCCCAGCGCAGCCAAAAAGATTTACTTACATTTATTTCCAGTAGCATTTAGATTTTTGAAGAGTTCTAAGCAGACCTGTCAAGGTCACTTGTAATGATGTCTTTCTGATATTTTGTTTATAAATACCACCCGAAGCGATATTGTAAAGGGTTGGTTGGTTGGTAGTAGTAGTTGTTGGTCAGTTTCTTTTCCAGCAATTTTCTCTGAGTAAGGACTTGCACTATAACTGTCATATTTTTCATAATCAAATATTGCTGAAAGCATGGATTGCGAAACAACTTGTTGTTTTCTCTTGGCCAAGGAATGATCACGGAATTCCTGTGTCTCTGCATGATCCAATAAGTGTTCTTCCCCCCTGTTTATTTTATGTTTTTATCATCTTTCCGCCTTCTAAGCTGCAGGAAAAAAGAATAGCTTAATATTTGTTTAAATACACCTTAAGTTCAATTTCTGCACTTTTCGATGTTTTCTGCTGAAACAGTTATGAGCTAGAATTCTTAACTGCTCTAGTTTACCCTGTTTCTTTCATATATGGGTGCATTTCTTTGGAATTCTTAACTGCTCCGAGATCCCACTCATCCACTTCTCCTCTTTGTCAGCATGATGAAATGATTCTCTTTTTCCTTTCATCCCTGATGTTCATTCCGTACTTCCAGCAGACTGAGTATTGTATCCTGTGTGGCTATCCCGCTCTGTATCCCCTTGTGACCAAGAGAACGCTCGCATACCTCAATCTGTGACTCCATGCCCAATGGTTCAAAACTTATGACACCTTACTGTGCCTCTTTATTCAAGAATCCTACCTTCCTTCCAATCACAGTCAACATTCCCTTGAAGTCAGAAAGCTAGCCTAAAATCATCAACTAAGGTTGAGTCTAAAGGAGAGAGCCCTCTCCGATTGAAGGTGGGCTAGAACTTGCAATCAGAAGATTGGTTTGTGGTTACCTCGGCCGTATCCCTACTAGGATCCCAGGGACAACCTGAGTGATAACATAATGGCAACTCCGATGGGGACCTCCTCAGATAAATCAATGCAATCAATCTGCAGCTCTACAGTGGAAGAAACCGACTTGTAAAAGCCTCGGTCGACCTGTATCTGCGCACTCCTTTGGGGAATCACTCGCTATGTTCATCTTTAAACCCCACTGGAGGAAGTGCTCCTATTTTTCAGAGCTTGTCACGCTTAGTTCTGATCTTTGACGGTGGACAGAGATCAGGCATTTCAGAGTCCAGACATCCACCTGGCGACTCCACTTCAATTTCAATCAAAGGCTCCACTGAGGAATGAACCAAAGGTTACAGCCAAATACCCCATGTATTAACAACAAGAGAGAATGATCGAATATTGGGAGGAACTTCCGATAGAAGAAGCTTTAGAAAAATGCAGAGAAATTTTATCAGAGTTTGAGCTTAATGACAATTTTTTCAGGACGGTATTGTCAAAAATACCAGGCGGCCGGAATAAACTGTTCCTTGAGTTTGTTGTGGAAAAATATGAGAATGAAATTGAACTCTTGGGAGCTCAAAGTCAGTCTTGTGATTTTCGCAATCCTCAAGAGTTTTGCCAAAATCTTCCTCCTCCAGTTCAGCAGGAAACAGTGTTGTCTCCTGAATTACAGTTTGAGTATGATTTGGGTTCCAAGGGAAAGACAGAAGGATCAACGGCTAGGGTCATCACTGAAGATGTAACTGATCCTTCCAGCCCAAAGAACCCGGAATCATGCCTAAGCTTCCATGCGCATATTCAGGATGGAACACTGTTTCCTGAGGACCTGTGGATTCTGTGTGATCTGGGATCCAAGGGAAAGACAGAAGGATCATCTGCTAGGCTCATTACCGAAGATGCAGTTGCTCCCCTCGACCCAAAAGATCCTATGTCATGCCGAAGTCTCCCGTCCTCAACTCAGGAGAAGATGTCGCTACCTGCTGATTCACAAACTCTGCATGATTCTATTGAAGATGCAAAATAAGCAAAAGAAGTTCTCTCACAGGGTAAGTTCATCGATCCAATCGTAGATTACATGGAACTTTGGCTTAACCGAATTTTGTTAACATGTTTTCTCAGTGAAGACCGTGAGCTTCAGCGGCAAGAGATGGAGGCCACAATTTTGGTTGTAAAAGCATATACCCGGATGATGCTTTTGCGTTCAGAAATGATCAGTCAGCAAGGTTATCTCATTTCACAGTCGCTTAAATGGCTACATTGGTTATTTGATTTTACCTAATGGCAAAGTAACTGCTAGTTAGGGTAGGTACGTAGAAGAAATAAAGCGGCCGGAGAAAATAATTTTTGTAGAAGACAGCAAGAAACTAACAATCAAGGAATTCTGGAATGTTGTTCTTGACTTCCCGCAAGGAGAAGCCATCCCCGAGTGGAGCCACTGTTAGCTCCTGCTGCAGCAGGTATTCAGTTTTCATGATTGGCACTTCACAGGCCAAATATGTCGTACTTTGATTGCTGCAATGCTCCATATTTGCTCAAACAGTCTCCAAATGAAGAAGGCTACTTCAAGTTCATTCAATTGCCTTCAAATTTTGTAAAGTTATCCCGGTATCGCTACTTGTAGTAAAAGGGAGGTCCAAACAGTTTAATCTTGGTCTCCCTAGGTTTAAATTTCATGTTTTAGAATATAGGGATTGCAAGTCTGTCCAAATAGTTTAATCTTGGCAGACTCTTAGATAGGTAGAGAAACAGAAGAGCCCAACAGCTTAATCTGGGCTCTGGAAGAAATAAGGGTAGTATGTAGATAGGAAAGCATTAAAAGAAAAATGTATGATGGGTCTGCAAGTCTAAGTGCACCCCCAAACAAAAGAAGAAAAAATGCTAGGCAAGTAGGCTGGGTAGGTAGTTCTGAGGTTGTTAAATTGCTGACCAGTTCCAAGTTTTCAGGTATTATATCAGGCAGAACATAATCAGCAAAGATTTGTAAGCAAAATGGCTCAAATGAGGTATAACTAACTCCCCTTCTTTGTTTTCCCCGATCATTAACTAACATCCCCAAAAGAGGTCAAGATCTGCTTGACACCTCTTAAGTTCATCATCTTCATAACGCTGGCTTGAGTAAAGATCTGCTTTACTCAAAGTTGTTCCATATCTTCTCCCGAAATATGGTCCTTCCCCCTGTAATAGCCTAAGTTCTCCCCAACTTAGCACTTTCCTACCATCTCCATATTAACCACTAACATTATTATGTAGCTCCCTATGTTTCCCGTCCCCGTATTAATATTAAGTAAATTCCCCTATGTAATATCCCTCCCCCTGGTTGAAAATAACCATAGCAAGTCCCGGGAATTGTTTAGTTTATCAGAAACTAAGCAAGAACCCCAACCTCCAAAACCACCTTCCAGATACCATGGACTCCTTCCTAAGTATAAAATTCCCCCGAAGTAGTCGGACCCCTTCCGAAACCTCAAAAGCCCTTCACACCCACTTACTTACCTCTTCTCATCAAAGCCGTTTTCACATCGCAACCTCGCCCTCTCACATTCATGCAAAACATTGCCCATCCGTACCCCGCTGATGCGATATTGCGAAATCGGCGATCGCAAGCGCCGAGTGTCCAATATGTTCACCCCTCCGTCTCCGCCGATGCGATATCGCGATATCGCATATCGGCAGTCGCAAGCACCAAAGATCCAACCCAATGATCCCCCTCTTTCCCCGCCGACGCGATATCGCGATATCGCTTTGAAATCTCTTCACCACAGTCCATCAAGCACCTCACCACGTCGCACTGTACCAGGGACCCACTGCTGGCGTCATCCGCCATACAGTCGACGAATGCTTACGCCAACAGCCAGAAAAGCCGAAAAAGCTTCGCGCAGGAAGAAAAGTCGCATTTCAGAGCTCCAGATCAAGAAACGGAGGCAGTTTCCGATACGCGAATAGCGTTATTCGCGCATCGCTATGGGAAATAGGCCATTTTGAGGAATCTTCAGGGAATCTTCTGATTGCCGAGCCCACTGCGCGCCGAAAGAGCCCGAAAATCGCCCAATCGTGCCAAAGGATCCGGTTTGAAGACAACAGCATATCAGTCACAGAGTTTAAAGTGTATCAGATCAAATCAGCAGGCTTCAAGCGTGTCGAAAAGTATCAGTTGACGGCGGAAACCATCAATGTAGTGGCAAAGTGTATCAGAGAATATCTTGAGCAGCGGCCCAAAGCAAGAGAAATTTGAATATCTTCCAGCAGATCCATAAGAGGAGAGCGAAATTACTTGAGGCTCTCAAATCATAATAATTGCACATTCAATTCGTACCAAAGCCGAACTGCAGCCCCAAAGCACATTCACTCCAGCAGCACCGCATCTGGTCCCCAAGGGCCACCTCGTCACCTGTACCGATTCATCTGCCCCCAGCGCAGCCAAAAAGATTTACATGCATTTAATTCCAGCAGCATTTAGATTTTGAAGAGTTCTAAGTAGACCTGTCAAGGTCACTTGTAATGATGTCTTTCTGATATTTGGTTTATAAATACCACCCGAAGCGATATTGTGAAGGGTTGGTTGGTTGGTAGTAGTTGTTGGTCAGTCTTCTTTCCAGCATTTTCTCTGAGTAAAGACTCGCACTGTAACTGTCGTATTTTTCCATAATCAAAGATTGCTGAAAGCATGGATTGCGAAACAGCCCGATGTTTTCTCTTGGCCAAGGAATGATCACGGAATTCCTGTGTCTCTGCATGATCCAATAAGTGTTATTCTTACCTGTTTATTTTATGTTTTTATCATCTTCCTACCTTTCTAAGCTGCAGGAAAAAATAATAGCTTAAGATTTGTTTCATTACACCTTAAGTTCAATTTCTGCACTTTTCGATGTTTTCTTCAGAAACAGTTATGAGCTTGTATTCTTAAATGATCTGGTTTACCCTGTTTCTTTCATATATGGGTGCATGTCTTTGGAATTCTTAATTGCTCTGGGATCCCACTCATCCACTTCTCCTCTTTGTCAGCATGATGAAATGATTCTATTTTGCCTTTCATCCCTGATGTCCATTCCGTACTTCCAGCAGACTGAGTATTGTATCCTATGTGGCTATCCCTCTCCGTATCCCCTTGTGACCAAGAGAACGCTCGCATACCTCAATCTGTGACTCCATGCCCAATGGTTCGAAACTTATGACACCTTACTGTGCCTCTTTATTCAAGAATCCTACCTTCCTTCCAATCACAGTCAACATTCCCTTGAAGTCAGAAAGCTAGCCTAAAATCATCAACTAAGGTTGAGTCTAAAGGAGAGAGCCCTCTCCGATTGCAGGTGGGCTAGAACCTGCAATCAGAAGATTGGTTTGTGGTTACCTCGGCCGTATCCCTACTAGGAGCCTAGGGACAACCTGAGTGATAACACTATCATCAGTGGCATCCACAGGCTGGGAGACCGAGTAGACAATGTTGAGAGAAAAACTTCATGGGAGGGTCAACAGCCCAATGCCATAAGGAACCTAAATTTCAGAAAAACTCAAAACACAAACGTTGGAAGAGCCAGTCCCGACCATGATACTAGACCTCCTTTTCAAGAAAACTATGCGGAGGCATCTACATCCACTGAGCCCACAGATGGGACTCACATGAACCTGATAGATTCAGAAAATGAACAGCAAATATTTCTTACGGAACAAGACCCACCATATCCTAATGCAAAACAATTTCACACCAAGTCGGGAGAGTCCTTCGACTTTAAACAAGGCTATGATACTGTTGTGTACGAGGTACACAAGCAATACAAATTAAGAACAAGGACCATTGATGTTCCCCCATCTAGCAGAACAAAAGATAGCAAACAGCTCAACAGAAGTAAAGGAAATATCACCGTCAATCAACCAGCTGACAGCTCTGTCCCAAACCCTCATCAGGTAACTCTGGAGGATGTAACAGACACACTCTCCTATTGATCGGCCTCTACCTCCCTCCTCCCCAAAAGAAGATCTGAATAGCACTCCTAAAAATCTTCCCAAAATAGAAATACCACAAACTGTCATACATCATGACATTAACATTCCAAAAGAAAACATAGAGAGTATGCCTGAAAAAGAGAAATTCACCACTGTCAACGCCAAGAACTCATTGCAAAAACCATTCAGTTTAGAAGCAGAGATTGGAAAACTCAAGATTTCCATTCCCCTCTCAAAACTTGCCAAACATGATGTATATAGGCAACAAATTCAAAGGTCACTTCAATTACCAGAACTAAGGGATGATGTGAACGTTTTAGATGATACCCCTGAACTACTGTTTGGTCCAGAAGTTAATGGAAAAACAACATATGGACCTGTTCCACCTTTTTATGTCAGTCTACACATACATGACAAAATATTGCATAATGCTATGTTTGACTCAGGTGCCTCACATAACCTTATGCCCAAACCTATAATGGAAAGGTTGAACCTTGATGTCACAAGACCGTACAAAGATCTGTATTCCTTTGACTCAAGTCAAGTCAAATGTTTAGGCTTGATCAAAGACCTTTGTGTCTCTCTAGTTCAATTCCCCAACAAGACAATCTTAATGGACG
>APFE030030070.1:24401-53368 GCA_000404065.3 Pinus taeda
ATATCAGATTATGGAAAAGCAGGCCTATGCCCTGGTCAAAGCCATCAAAGATTTCAGAATTTACATCCTATACTCCCATGTGATTGCCTATGTCCCTAACGCTGTTGTAAAAGATATATTAACTCAAGAGGGACTAGAAGGAAAAAGAGGCAAGTGGATTGCCAATATCCTTGAATACGACATTGAAATAAAGCCCACCAAGCTCATAAAAGGACAAGGGTTAGCCAAACTAATGTCCAAAACAAACTTCCAAGCATTAGACATTAATCAACTGGACAATGAACCGGAGCTAGCGACTCAACAGATCAGTGAAACCTTCATGCAATCCCCATGGTATGCTGATATTTGCTTTGTATTGTTAAACCTGTGTGCTCCCCCAGGATTGTACAGAACCAAGAAAAGATTTTTAAGGATGAAATCATCAAAATTTTGTGTCATAGATGGTGCTTTGTTTTGGAAAAATCATGAAGGTATTTTACTTAATTGTTTGACTATAAATGAAACTAATAGCATCATGAAAGAATCTCATGCAGGGGACTGTGGAGGACACTTATATTGGAAGTCCACGGCTGACAAGATCTTACGGGCTGGTTATTACTGGCCCTCTCTATTTGCAGATGTAAAGAAGTTTGCTGTCTCATGCCACAAATGCCAAATCTTTGAAGGGAAAAGAAAACTACTGCCCTTTCCCCTTAAGCCCATTTCAACTGAGAAACCTTTTCAACAATGGGGTCTCGACTTCATTGGAGAAATTCATCCCTCTTCCTCAGGCCAACACAAGTGGATTTTAACAGCCACCGATTATTTCATTAAGTGGATTGAAGCCATCCCATGTAGGCAAGCCAACGACTCCACCATTATCCAATTCCTTGAGAGCAATATCCTTTCTAGATTCGGTTGCCCTGAGAAAATTATTACTGACAAAGCTGCCGCTTTCAAATCCAAAAAAATGATCAACTTTTGCCATAAATACCACATCACCTTAGGCCACTCCACAACTTACTACCCTCAAGGTAATGGCTTGGCCGAATCTTCCAACAAAAGCCTCATCAATATCATAAAGAAATTGCTAGAGAAAAACAAAAAGAACTGGCATAGGAAGCTCACAAATGCTCTGTGGGCAGACAGACTTTCCACCAAGAAATCCATTGGGATGAGCCCTTATGAACTTATATATGGCATGGAAGCCAAGTTCCCTTCATCTCTGGGCATTCCTACTATTAAAATGTTGCAAGAAATTCAGGCTGAACCGAATGACATGCAGAGAAGAGTTAATCAAACCATTCTTCTTCAGCAAACCAGAGAATAAGTCTTCGACAGAGCTCAAATACTGCAAGAAAAACTCAAAAAGATGTTTGATAAGAAAGCTAAAGCAGAGGATTTCTGGGTAGGCAACAAAGTTCTAAGATGGGATTCATGAAGAGAAGACAAGGGAAAACACGCAAAATTCAATTTTCTGTGGAAAGGTCTGTACATTATCAGCGCTGTGCAAGGCAATAATACCTATTTTCTCAAATCTCCGATGGCAGCACAGCTGAAGAAGGCCCTGTCAATGGCCGAATGCTAAAGCACTACAATGATCCTTTTGCTTGAAAAGAGTAGGCGGTGTTTTATTCTGTACATAGAATATTTGTATATACCAGTGTTTTGTTTTTTTTGTAAGAATCCATGATGCTAAAGCACGCAGAAGGAAGCAGGCAGTGCTTTGCAGCTTAACAACAGCACAAGTGAAGGAAAGAGCTATTCCCAATCCAAAAGTTGAAATCAATCCAACAGTCAGCACTAACAAGTTCAAAGCACAACCATAACAGAAGAAACAAGGCAATCTGACCTGCTGTTCTTGGCTTCTCACAAGGAAAAGACATCCCCAAGTGGAGCCACTGTTAGCCTCCTGCTGCAGCAGGTTACTCATATTTCATGATTGACATTTTTACAGACCAAATATGTCATAATTTGCATGCTGCAATGCTCCATATTTGCTAAACAGTCACCAAGCAAAGAAGGCTACTCAGAGTTCATCTATCTGCTTTCCAAATTTTGAGAAGTTATTCCAGTTTTGTACAATTTTCAGCTAAAGGGAGGTCCAAACAGCGTAATATTGGTCTCCCTAGGTTTCAATTTCCTGTTTTAGAATATAGAGGATGAAAATCTGTCCAAACAGATTAACCTTGGCAGATTCTTAGATAGGTAGAGAATCAAAGGAGCCCAACTGCTTAATCTGGGCCCTTGGAAGAAAAAAGGATAGTTTGTAGATAGGAAGGTATAAAAAAGAAAAAATTACAATGATGGGTTTGCAAGTCTAAGTGCACCCAAACCAAAAGAAGAAAAAATGTTAGGTAAGTAGGCTGGGTAGGTAGTTTTGAGGTTGCAGAATCTTGATTGCTGATCAATTCCATGTTTTCAGGGTGTCATGTCTACTCAGGACACAATCTCCAGGCAGTTTTATGTGAAAGAGCTCAAAACAGGCATAACTAACTTCCTTTCTCCATCTCCCCCAAATCATTAACTAATTTCCCCAAAAAGAGGTCAAGATCTGCTTGATATCTCTTAGTTTCATCATTTTCATGTCATTAGCTTGGGTGAAGACTTGCTTCACTCAAAGAGAATCCATACTCTCTCTATAAGGTTCTATCTCCCCTTTTCAAGCCTAAGATTTTTGAAACTTAGCGCTTTCTTGTCATCTCCATATTAACTACTAACATTATTATTTAACTCCCTATATTTTCCCTGTCCCCATACTAAAACTATGTAGATAATCCCCTTATGTAAATATCCGCTCCCCTTGGTTGAAATATAACCATAAATACTTCACCGGGAATTACTAAGTCACCTGGACTTTAGCAAGAACCCTCCATCTGCAAGAATTTCCACTCCCAAGTGTATGGACCCCTTCCAAACACTAAGGGAACCCTTTCCAAATGCTAAATAACCCTCCCCACGCATTCTTCTGTGAAAAATATTAATATTTGTTTGATAAGTTTTCACCGCGCAAACACATTTACCCATTTTCTAACGTTAAAAACCCACCGTGCCGCGAAAAATTAAGCCTCTAATGCGCGCGCGCCTTTGCTAAACCCCGTGCATCTCCCTTTCCCGTCCACCGTCGGATCGCCTCCCCCAGATCTGACAGCCCTTGATCGCATCGCGCGCCCGATTACGGTGGTAGGTTACCATCCGATGTCCGACGGTTTTACCGTCGTACACCGGGACAGGTGGCGGCCTCCCATTGGATTGGGCCGCCCCTGACAGAAACCACTTCCGTACCAAAGGCGGTCCGACGCACAGGGAAAACCGCCCTCCCCTCACATAACAGGAGCGCCACCTCATCCTGCCAGGTCACCTCCACGTCACCCCGTCGTACTGCCACGTCACCCTGATGACGTCACATCCGTACCAAAGGACCCCACTGCTGACGTCAGCATGCTGACGTCATCTGCCGTACTGCTGACATCATGCTGACGTCAGTAGCCAAAAAACCGAAAATTCGCGCAAGAGGAAAAATCGTGCTTCGGAGCTCCGGAATGAGAAACGAAGGCAGTTTTCGATGCGCGATCATCGCTACGGGAAATAGGCCATATTGGGGAATCTTTAGGGAATCTTTTGATTCCTTGGCCCGTTTTGCACCGAAAATGCCCGAAATTGCCCGATTTTGCCAAATTAAACCGATTTGAAGACAGGAAGAGACCAGAGACAGAGATTAAAGAGTATCAGATCAAATTCATAGAGAGAAAACACGTCAAAGGGTATCAGAAAGCGGCGGAGACCATCAATGTAGCGGCAAAGAGTATCAGCGAAGATCTTAACAGTGGCCCAAAGCAGGAGAAAATTTAATACCTTCCAGCAAAGTCAAAGAAAGAGGGCGAGGCCACTCAAAACTCTCAAATCATGGTTATTGCACATTTAACTCGCACCAGAACAGAACTGCAGATCCCAAAACACAGTTATTCCAGCAGTACTGCATCGAGGCTCCAAGGGCCACATTGCACTCCTTTTTAATCCAGCTACCTCTGACATAGTTCAATAGATATTTACCTGCATTTAATTTTGGCACAATTTTAGGTTTAGAAAGCTCTTTTTGCAGACCTGTTTTAGGTAAATTGTAATAAATAAGTTTGAGATATTTGCACTATAAAGACAACCCTAAATACTGTATTACAGGTTGGTTGGTTGGTTGATTAGTCAACAAGCTATCTCTAGCTGATTTTGCTCCAGGAGAGACCCGCACTGTAATATCTGATAAGTTTCTATAATCAAAGACTCCTTATGAGCCTTAGAGAACGGATTGTTCACTGTGTTTACTGGTTGAAGAGTGATTATGGAATTCTCGTGCTGTGCATAACTCAATAAGTGCTTCTTACCTCTGTTTTCATTCATGAATTACACTCTTAAACAGCTGAAAGAAAGATTACTTAGAATTTGTTTAAATACACTCTATGCTCAATTTCTGTTGTTTCTTTATGTTTTCCTCTGTTTAGGCATAAATATGAATTCCACATGGCTCATGTTTGCCTTAACCCAAGATAGTTATCCAGGGATTCTTCATTGCCCCTAGACAGAGATCATCCTTCCCTCTGTTAAGTTAAATGAGAGATTCTTAAGTGCCTCTCATTCCTTACATATCATTCACCCTTTTAGTCTGAAGATTGTGTTATGAGCAACTATCCTGCTTCATTGTTTCTCTTATGACCAGAAAGACACACTGATAATCCCAACCCATGACTCCATGCCCAATGGTTTGAAACTTATCACTTCATAAATTGCCTCTCTGCCTGAAAGCATTTTCCTTCCATCCAAACACAAACAAAAACCCCTGAGCCAAAAACTAGCCTAAAATCATCAACAAAGTTGAATCATTAAGAGAGAGCCCTCTCTGATTGCAGGTGGGCTAGAACCTGTAATCCAAAGATTGGTTTGTGGTTACCTCGGCCGTATCCCTACAGGAGCCTAGGGACAACCTGAGTGATAACACAGGAAACCACAATATTTGAGTACCAAATGCTGCTCTATATCCTTGATACCCAACTTTGTGCGAAGGGTATGGAAAATATTGGTAAACTCTGGTACGTCTTGGTCTCTTCCCTGCCGCAGCGTGGTCCACTTTATGTATTGATCCTCATAGCTTCCGACAGGGTAGTACTACTCCTTGATGGCATCCCGGAATGAATTCCAAGTTGGCACGACTGAAAATAGTGAGCCTGTACTTTCATCCTTCTGCTCACAGTGGGTTTCCCACCAATCCTTGATATGGGGGGCTACTTTGAGAAGAGCGAAAATAATCTTTTCTTGACTGGAAAAACCATGAACAGAAAAATAACCCTCTAGCACATTTAACCATTTATCGACAGCATCTGCGTCTATCTGACCCTCAAATATGGGGATTTCAAAATTAACTTCTACCTTAAATGGTGTGGCATTTCCAGAGTTGCTGTTGGAAGCCGATGCGTCGCCCCTAGTTAGCCGCTGAAGGATTTGGGAAAAGTTGTCCATAATCGCATTCCTTTGTCGCTCGAGGGCTTCTTCGAGAAAGATTTTGATAGGATCTCCTGCCCCCTCATCTTTCTTTTGATCTGCCATGGGAGGCCGTCGGGATTTGTGAGGCTGGTCTGGCAAAGGTTCGACCAGTTCAAGCCCTAACTCCTTATATCCCGACCTCGTTGGGGACATGCAAAGAAAAACAGAGAAGAAAAGAATACCACTCTGATACCACTGGGTCAGATTTAAACAGGAACGCAAAAAAATATAGAGATAACCATAAACACAGAGATGCAGCGGAAATAATACTTCATTTCATTAATATAAAATACTGAAATATGCTTACAAACAGGAATGGAAATAAACCAGCTAGGGCGATGATAGCTTATCTCTGAGAAGATATGTGGCGGCTACATGCCTCTGAACTGTATTACAATGATGCTCAAGGGCCTTTTTATTATTGAACAATAAGAGAAAACCCTAAACAACCAAAACCCTAACCCGAGGAGATGTAACACTAGGAGTTTGTGGGCCCCGTTAGGGTGAGTTGGACAACCAACTTCCCGGGGTTGTGAATTGGTCATATTATCTCTGTTTGACGCACATGATAGCCTGTTGGAAATATCTCTCCAAGGAATATGATGGAAAAGACAAATTTAGACAAAAAATCGCTAGCAGTAGAAAAACGTCGTTTAAGGCCTCAAAACGGCTCTCGAAGTTTAGGACTCGAAAAACTGCTAAAAATAGTAAACTGTGCTATAATTAAGGAAACTGAAAAACTGAAAGAAGCACTGGTGGGGATCCAAGTGGAATTAGCAGGTGGCCACCAATATCCACCTGGATCATAGACTTAGGTCTTATCAAAATGAAGTTTGGGATTCAGTAAAAAACTTCTTTGATGTTTTTAATTTGACTTATATCCCAAGAATTTAGAATATTCATGTAGAAGCCTTAGCTGTTTCTACTAGTTCATTTAAAATTACTAATCATACCAATGTACTCTATCAAATACAAGTCAAGTACAGACCATCCATCCCAGAAAATCTAAAACACTGGTGGATATTTGAAGATGATGAACATTTAAAATCTTTTCTGCAGATTATAGATGAATTTTTAGTTCTACAAATTGATGAACATAGAACAAAAATAATAAAAAATACAAATCGAAATGATACTTCAAATTTCAACTGAAAAATTGATAATCATGACATTATTCAATTGTCTAACAATTTTATTCCCCAAGGCCTCATTCCTTTAGAAAAATTGTTTGATCAAAATGATGTCCTCTGAAACCCTCAATCCATTTCTTCACAAGATGACATAAAATAAATTAATATTGGAACAAATGATGATATTAAAAACATCAAAATCTGTACATGTCTAGATCCTTTGATGAAAGCTCAATATCTTAAGTTGCTTCAAAATTATAAGGATGCTTTTTCATGGACCTATGTTGATCTAAAAACCTATGATACTTCATTAATATATCATAAGATTCCTTTAAAGACAGAAGCAATTCCTTATCAACAGAAACTTAGGAGGATCAATCCAGTGCTTCTACCAACTGTAGAAAAGGAAATTAAGAAAATGCTAGATGCCCAGATCATTCTCCCTCTTAGATATTATAATTGGGTTGCAAATTTAGTTCCTGTTAGAAAGAAGAATGGAGAAATTAAACTTTGTGTGGACTTTATAAATTTGAATAAAGCATCATTAAATAATAACTATCCTTTGCCCAAAATGGATTAGTTACTTCAAATGGTTTCAGGAGCACAAAGAATTTCTATGCTTGATAGTTTTCAGGTTATAATCAGGTAAATGTTGATTCAGCAGACAGAGAGAAGACAACCTTTACTACACCCTGGGGTACATCCATGTATGCTAGAATGCCATTTGGCTTAACCAATGTTGGAGAAACATTTTAGAGAGCTATGGATGTAGCTTTTGTGGGTTAGGTAAATAAATTTGTGGTCATCTATCTTGATGACATAACTATTTTTCTAAATCTGATCAGAAACATCTAAAGCACTTGATGAAGGTTTTTGACAGGTGTAGAAAATTCGGAATATCATTGAATCCTAAAAAGTCTCTATTTTCTATCAAAGAAGGAAAACTGCTGGGCCATATAATTTCAAAAGGAGTGGTGATTGATCCCAAGCGTGTGTCTGCCGTTAAAACATTGACCTTACCTAGAAACAAGAAGGAGATTCAAGCTTTTCTAGGCAAGATTAATTTTTTAAGGAGATTCATCCCAAATTATGCTGAGATTGTAAAAGATATAATTGACATGCTCCGAAAATATCATGAATTTAAATGGACTGTCTCTTCCAGGCATGCATTTGATCAGATCAAGAAAGCTATCTCTGAAGCTCGCACCTTGGCCAACCCTGATTACACTAAACCATTTAGTATCTTTTCCTTTGCTTCAGAAACAACCCACACTACTATTCTACTACAAAAAAATGAAGATTCCCATGACCAACCCATAGCCTTTTTCAGTAAGGTTATGAGAGATGCTGAGCTTAAGTATGACATAATTGAGAAGCAAGCCTATGCCCTTATTCAAGCCCTGAAATAATTCAGGATGTATGTCCTACATTCTCCTATTACTGCTTATGTTCCTAACAGTGTTGTGAAAATAATTTTAACTCAACCAGACACTGATGGAGAGAGAGGTAGATGGATCACTCAAATATTTGATTTTGATCCAACTATCAAAACTACAAAGCTAGTAAAAGGCCAAGTATTAGCTAAGCTTCTAGCTGAATCCAATTGTAAAGTGCTCAGAATCAATTCTGTTTTAGAGATACAAGGGAAGAATCCACAAGAACCTTCTCAAACTTCAGATAAGAAGAATACACAAGAATCTTATGTCCTTACAGAAGGGGAGAATCCAAAAGAACCTTCCCTTCATCTAGAAGGGGAGAATCCACAAGAACCTTCCCTTCATCCTGAAGAAAATAATCCACCAGAACCTTTACCTTCAAATCAAATCCCCCCTTTATACATTGATGACAAATTTCTGTTGTCAGATTGGTACCAAGACATTGTAAATTTCTTGATCCATTTTGAATGTCCAACATCATTCTCCAAAAGCCAGTGTAAAACTCTCAAACTAAAAGCAGTCAAGTACTGTATCATAAATACCAATTTGTATTGGAAAGACCCACTAAATATTTTGTTATTATGTTTAATAGAATAAAAAACTAAAGGAATCATTGACCAGTTTCATACAAGATTTTGTGAAGGACATTATGCTTGGAGAGAAACAACATATAAGATATTAAGGGGAGTATTTTATTGGCCAACATTGTTCTTAGGAGAAAAGGTTAGAGGTTGTGTTCCTTGTCAAATGTTTGTTGGTAAGCAAAAATTAACAACTCTCCCACTGGTTCCATCAATAGTCTCAGAACCTTTTCTCCAATGGGGATTATATTTTTTTGGAGAGATTCATCCCACTTCAAGTAATCAACATAGATGGATCCTCATTGCAACAAACTACTTCAATAAATGGGTGGAAGCAATTCCAGTGATAAATGTTACTGATTCAATTGTAATCAAATTTATTAAAGAGAACATCTTATCTAGATTTGGTTGCCCAACTCAAATTATCACTGATAATGCAACAACTTTTTCTAGTGTTAAAATGAATGAGTTTTGCCAGAAATATCATATTCTGTTACATCATTCAACTCCATATTACCCACAAGGTAATGGCCTTTCAAAATCCTCAAATAAAAGTCTAGTAAAGGTAATCAAAAGGACTCTAGCAGATCATAAAAAGATCTGGGACTCTCATTTAATTTATGCAGTATGGGTAAACAGAATTACTCCAAAGAGATCTATTGGAAAATCTCTTTTCCAGTTAGTTTATGGGAAAGATGCAATCTTCCCTACCAATTTGGTATTCCCTGTTTTAAAATTCTTACAGGATTCAATAGACGAACCTGACGATTTGTCAAGGAGAATAAATCAGATTATTGAACTAAATGAAAACAGAGATGAAGTTCAATACAAATTGAAAAAATATTAGAATAAGATGAAGAGCCTGTTTGACAAAAGAGCTAGGGAAAACATGGCAAATTTGACAACCTGTGGTTTGGACCTTTAGCAATTTTTGAAGTGAAGGAAAACAACACTTTTGTGCTACAAAATATTGAGGGGCTATATTCCACTTATCATGTAAATGGAAGGTTTCTCAAACATTACATTCAGTACTAAGAAGTTGAAGTAGATTTCATTACTACCATTGTAAAATCTCTAGTTTCTTTTACTTTTCAAGCTGTCAGTGTGATTTTTTACAAAAAAAGACTCCATAGTCCGAGGAGAAGGCACATGGATCTGCAGGTTCTTTGCATTCTACAGGAGAAAGTAGTCCCCATATGGAGCCAATGTTGTAGCATTTTTTTGGTTTTAATAAGTTAAAATAAATTTGTCCAAAAAATGAAAAGATTTTTCAAAAAATCTTAAGCTAGGATATGGACAAAAAGAATACTGAATAAAAATGTTAGGAAATATTTTGATAAATATGTCCATATCAAAGAAAATGTTAAAATAGATGCCCTAAAAAATGAAGGCAAAAATAAAATGTTAGGTTAGAGAGAAAAGCAAAAAGCAAAAAACAGATCATGAAAGTGTGCAAGTCCAAGTGCCACTACTTTTTACTTTATTATGCAAAATAATGGTTGTGTGCAGCTTGTCATAAATGCCACAACCCATGATAGTCAAATAGTTTAATCTTGACTAGTTCATGCTTTAAATTTTATGTTTATAGTTAGAGAATAAAGATCTATCCAAACTGTTTAATCTTGGTAGATCAATAGTTAGGTAGAGAATACTAAGGAGCTTATCAGTTTAATCTGAACCCTTGGATGTTATGAAGTTAGAATTAGATATTTTTCTTTTCAAAATGAAGAGGAAAGAAAAGTGTCTGCTAGCCTAAATGCACCCAATTAAGTGAAGAAAAAATGTTAGGATAAGTAAAGGGTAGTTAGAAGAAAGGTTGTAGAAGTATAAAGTTGATTGAAGTATAAGCACATTTATCATGCTTAATCCAATGTTTTAGTGTGCAGGAGAAGTTATGAAAGTGAAAAGATGTTCACAAGTTGATTTGGTTAACTTACCCTTATTTCATTTCATCCCCCACTGTATACTTACTAATTTCCTCATTATCGCATCAATTCCTAAGAAAATACCCTTTCCCTTTATTTTCACCCTTGCCCCATGGTTTCACACATTTTCCTAGCAAATTACCCTCCAAAGGTCATTCCCCTACCCAAAACCCCTTTTCCTAGTGTGAAACCCTTTCCCTTTGAAAAAATCATTTCCCCCTTGTAATTTCCCTAAAAACCCACAAATACCCCTTATCCTAAGTTTTATTCCCCCCTCTGCTTTATTTAATTAAACTTCGCCATTCATGTTTTTCCCGGAAAAACGCCTAAAAACCCATAAAATCCTTTATCCTAAGTTTTGTGTGCCCCCCGCATTACTTAACAAATCTTTGCAATATTTGCTTTTTCCCGATATATAAAACATTTTAATCCACCCCCTTGGTGCAGATAACAAACCCATCTACTTTTAAACCCTTGTCCCATTTTATTAAACCCGTCCATTATATTTTTAATCCGCTTTATTCATTATTTAATTATAGTTACTTGTAATTAATTCCCTTGGGTCCCACAAATCTCCGCATGATTCACCTCCGTGCAACTTCAACGCGCGATAGACGTTAGATATTTCACGCCCAGATCTAACGGTTTGCATCCATATCACGGGTTCCCGATCTCCAACCTTTACCGGCCTGAGAGCATGTGAGGTTCATGGTTTTTCTTGGGCCCCTTGCAGTTACGTGGTAGCTTTATGTTAATTCGCGTGCTCTCCAAAAAATACCGCCCTTAACTCAAAAGCGGT
The DNA here is from genome assembly GCA_000404065.3 of Pinus taeda. NCBI lineage: Eukaryota > Viridiplantae > Streptophyta > Pinopsida > Pinales > Pinaceae > Pinus > Pinus taeda. The sequence continues at coordinate 35,784 of APFE030030070.1, forward strand.
GCGATGGTCTCCAAAATCGCCTCCCCGCGTAGGCCGAAACCATCCACTATTCACTTATCGAATTCCGTGCCAAATTTTAAACTTTACCCGTTAAAACACCGAAGACCCCTGTTTTCGCTCTTTTCGCCTGTTTACACAGCGAAACCTACCTAACCCTTCCTGCGCCACCTTGAACCTTTGAAACCCAATTTGACATCCGATTACCTTCCCAACACTGCCAGGACTCCGTCCACACACTTTCATGTTCCCTAAAGCCATTATCACCTCCCTGCTAACCTGTGTTTTTTTATTAATGATTTTTTTAATGTGCATATGATTAGACGACCAAAAGCTTGGATAAACAATTTTGATACTAGTCCCAAAACTTGTTTACTCCAAGATGCTCAGGAAATCTATTCAAAAGCTTCATTTAGTAGAAGTTTTGTGTACAAACAGAAAATCGAGTTTAAACTAGAGACATAGCAGAAAGAAGTCATTTACACAGTAAATGTTAAAACATCGAATTTACACATTAAAAGATAAAACAAAGGAGGCAGATAAAGAAATACAATTGAAAGAAAAATACAAATAAAGTGTATTAGATGAAAGGTCATAAGTAAATATGACATCCAACGTGAAAACCAAACAACATTCAGCTTTTGGAGGAATAGTCAGCCAACTTCAACAATTTTCAGTTTTTCATTGATAGTCACCAACAACACAACATCAAAATATTGCAAGATCAACTAGCAGTCTTTATTTTGATTTTATAATAATCTATTTTTGTAAAAACAGTTTAGGATATTTTCTTAGTTCTATTGGTGTATAAATAACTCTCTTCACGAGTTATTAAGGGTTGCATCCTTGATGAAGCATTTGAAAACATTTGATGTACTTGACTTTTCTGGAACCTTAATACAAAGCAAAGGATTCTGAATTCTATTTTACACAGTTTGTGTTTCCTATAAGTTTTTTCCAGTATTAATCATTATGTTTTTCTTCATATTCTTATGTCTTACAGAGGTAATCAGGTAGGAATAATTGTGTTTCAATCTATTCCTATAAGCTTTTGAAGTGATAATCTATAAAGAGAATAAATTAATGGACTGTCTGTTTAATTAATTCCCTCTGAGTCAATAAATCATCAACATATTTTGTGAGCTTAAGCATATTCTCTTGAACCTTCTGAACATTGTTTAAAGGTGTTCATACTTATGATTATTTATTTTTTAGTTTGAAAATTGTGATAATCATATTATTTCTTTGTTTCCGCTCACAACCATACAAGCTATATCACCGTGTGAAATGTTATAGCAACCCTTTGTTTTGATATTAATATTATTCAAAGGGTTAGGCAGATCAGTGTTACATCTGTTTCATTCATTGGTCCTCCAAATTAAAACAAAACCCCCAAAACAATTATCTTAGATCCTCTGGCATGATAGTTGACCATTATCATCTCACAGATACAACATCAATTTGGCGCCATTCCGGGGGATTCAAATGTCATTAAGTTTCCTGGGGCAACAATATTCATTCTATTCCTTTAAGGTGATTAAAGGTCTAGAAAGGTTAAAATCCTTCACTTGGCGACTCCACTAGCCCAAACTGGCACCTTTTAAGCACACCAGATCTCATTCGGAATCTGACTTAGTTAATCCTCTGTCAGATCCTGAATAAATTCTGAGAAAATCCAATTCTAAAAGGAGATGTCAACCATCTTCTTCTTCCTCTTCAGCCTTGCAGTATGAAGATTTAGTATCATTTGATCCTTTTATTAATATTCCATCAGATCCTGATTGGACACAAATACCTCCTAGGGTTTCTGAACTATTAGATAGGGGAGTTGATTTAGATTTAGCTTTCCTCATTCATTCTTTTGAAACACATCCATAATGACCACTACCACCAGGATCACCTAAAACTGAGTCTGACTTGGGTGTTCATTTACCTCAATACAAACCCAGAGATTTCATATCGCCTACCACTTATTCATTTCCTTCCACTTCTGAACGACCTGAAGCTTTTACTTCTGAACAACCTGAAGAGACCCTCTCTGTATATTCAAATCCAATATTTGAAACAAAAGAGGGTATTCATTCACCAAAAGCAGGTATTCATTCACAGGTCCAAAAGTTAGTTCTTAAGACTCCTTTCAATTTATTCAGGAGATCCCCTCCTTCTTCACCTCCACATAGTCACACACCCCCTCAATCACCTTCTTCTACCTCTTCTTCATCCACACAAACACCTCATACACCACCTTCTACTATGGAATTTCAACCTATTGTACAGGCTAGATATGCAACTTTAGTCTCACCTGCTAACCTCGATGCATTCCCAACTGGGTACTTGAAATACCTTCCCTGGTATAATGGAGAAACTGGTCCCTCAATTGAGGACCATCTTCAAGATTTTCTAGACTTTGCAGACAACATGAATATCGAACAAGAATTTTTTTACATGAGATTGTTTGTACATTCACTTGAAGGAAATGTAAGAATATGGTTTAGGTAGTTACCTGTAAATTCCATTAGAAATTGGGAAGAGCTTACAAACATATTTAAAAATCAATGGGTTGTATAGAAAGATCCTCTTTACTTTCTGACTGAGTTTGAAGAACTTAAGAGAAACTTTGAAAAACTTGTATCATATTTTATCAAAAGGTTCAATAAACTTTATGATAAGATTCCCCCTGATTGTAAACCCCCTGTAGCAGCAGCTAAGTCTAGATTTTATAAAGCCTGTGACGATGATTTTGTTGTAATGCTAAGAGAGAGAACTTCAAGAATTCTTGAAAATATGAAAACAAATGCTATAGAGGTGGAAGCAAAAAGGGCTGCTTCGAATTCCTTGAAAGCTAAAGAGGAAAAGGCCCAAAGAAAACTCAAAGCTATTCAACAAGCCTCTACTTCTTCTAGTTCTTCTAAGACTAAAACAGAAGATTCCTAAATAGATGAACTAACTTCTCTTCTTAGAAATCTATCTAATAGAATTTGCATGATTGAGACTCAACTTAGGACAGTTCAAAAAATAGTTACTAGACCCCAAAATCAAAATTAAGGTTAGTATAAAAGGAGTCCACAATTACAAATTCTTCAGAGACCTAGCAATGATCACAGGTTCCCACTCCTTTACTGATAGATGACCAACAACCCGATGAAAATACTATGAATATTACTGAAGATATCAATAACATGGATACTTCTTCTAATCAAAAAATTATTATTCCTCTCTCACAACAAAATCAGGTTCAAGAAGATCAAGAATCCTCACAGGTTTCTAAATACCATTCCTTCTCTAAATTTTTAATTGCAGAGTTGAATAAGAGATATGATCTTAGGCCTAGACCCGACCCTAGAAGACCTCCTAAGGAGAATCCAATAATTGAACCTCGTAACAAAGCTGCTGAAAATCAAACAACTATTATTCGACCATTAAATCAGTCAACTGATACTACTCAAAATGATAAAAATGCTTTGACTATATTTGATGTTGAAAAAGATTTAGAAAGAGTTAAAATCCCAATTCCACTTTCGGAACTTTCCAAAAAGCCATGGGTATAAAAATCAAATCTCCAAATGGATACAAAACACCTTGGTTGACGCTGAAAGTGATATCATTAGTCTGCAAGATGAAAAACCAACAGTTGTCTTTGGTCCTAGCTCAAATAAGATAGATGAAATAGAGCCTCACTTCTATGTAACTCTTAAGACAAATTATTCCATGTTATATAACTATATGCTTGATTCTGGAGCATCACATAACCTCATGCCAAAAACTATCATGGACCATTTGAAACTTGACATAACTAGATCCTATCATGAATTGTACACCTTTGATTCTAAAAGGGTGCCTTGCTTAGGATTGATTAAGGATTTAGTATTCACCCTTGCCAAATTCCAGTGAAAAGTGTAGTGCTTGATATAGTTGTCACATATATTCCTCCCAAATTTAGAATACTCCTTTCTAGGTCTTGCCTGTGCCAAATTAGGGGGAACTCTTTAGATGGATATGTCTTATGCCACTATTCTAGTTTATGGGGGAGAACAACTAAGGTTACATAGAGCGGTAATATTTGTGCACACTGTTTGCAAAATAGCTCAACCAAGGAACCATCCAATTTATGCAATTGATCAGGATTTTGGTTGCTTTCAAATCTCTTCAAACAAAATACATGAAACTCAAGATAAAATAGAATATGTAATTGAAATTCCTGTACCAAATCAAACTGATGTATGGAAAATATTTTTTGATGGTTCTTGTACAAAACATGGAGCAGGAGCTGGGGTAGTTTTAATTTCATCAGAAAAATAAAATATCACCCAATCATGCAAACTCGACTTCAAAGTTACAAATAATGTGGCTGAATATGAAGCTTTCCTTAAAGGTTCAAAACTTAAGTGTTTTTACTGATTCAGAACTTATTGTCAAACAAGTGAGAAATATTTTCCAGACTAAGCATCCTAGACTTAGGTCTTATTGAAATGAAGTTTGGGATTCAGTTGAAAACTTCTTTGATGCTTTTAATTTGCCTTATATTCCAAGAAATCAAAACATTCATGCAGATGCCTTAGCTGTTTCTGCTAGTTCATTTAAAATTCCTTATCAGGCCAATGTACTCTATCAAATACAAGTCAAGTACAGACCATCCATCCCAGACAATCTAACACATTGGCATATATTTGAAGATGATGAACATTTGAAATCTTTTCTGCAGATTATAGATGAATTTTCAGTCGTACAAATTGATGAAGATAGAACATAAATAAATGAAAATACAAATGGAAATGATACTTCAAATTTCAATTCAAAAATTGCTGATCATGACATTATTCAATTTTCTAACAATTTTATTCCCAAAGGCATCATTCCTTTAGAAAAATTGTTTGATCAAAATGATGTCCTCCGAAACCCTCAGTCCATTTCTTCATAAGAAGACATAGAATAAATTAATATTGGAACAAATGATGATATTAAAAACATCAAAATCTTTGCATCTCTAGATCCTGAGATGAAAGCTCTATACCTTAAGTTACTTCAAAATTATAAGGATGTTTTGCATGGACCTATGCTGATCTAAAAACCTATGATACTTCATTAATACAAGATAAGGTTCCTTTAAACCCAGAAGTAGTTCCTTATCAACATAAACTTAGGAGGATTAGTTCAGCTCTTCTACCAACTGTAGAAAAAGAAATTAAGAAAATGCTAGATGCCCAAATCATTCTCCCTCTTAGATATTCTAATCGGGTTGCAAATTTAGTTCCTGTTAGAAAGAAGAATGGAGAAATTAGACTCTATGTGGACTTTAGAAATTCGAACAAAGCATCAATAAAGGATAACTATCCTTTGCCCAAAATGGACCAGGTACTTCAAATGGTGTCAGGAGCACAAAGACTTTCTATGCTTGATGGTTTTTCTGGTTATAATCAGGTAAATGTTGATTCAACAGACAGAGAGAAGACTTACTACACCCTGGGGTACATTCATGTATGCTAAAATGCCATTTGGCTTAATCAATGCTGGAGAAACATTTCAGAGAGCTATGGACGTAGCTTTTGTGGGTTAGGTAAATGAATTTGTGGTCATTTATCTTGATGACATAATTGTTTTTTCTAAATTTGATCAGAAACATCTAAAGCACTTGATGAAGGTTTTTGACAGGTGTAATAAATTCAGAATATCATTGAATCCTAAAAAGTCTCTGTTTGCTATCAAAGAAGGAAAATTGCCCGGCCATATATTTTGAAAAGAAGGAGTGGTGATTGATCCCAAGCATGTGTCTACCTTTAAAACATTGACCTTACCTAGAAACAAGAAGGAGATTCAAGATTTTCTAGGAAAGATTAATTTTTTAAGGAGATTCATCCTAAATTATGCTGAGATTGTAAAAGATATAACTAACATGCTCCAAAAAGATCATGAAGTTAAATGGACTGTCTCTTCCAGGCATGCATTTGATTAGATCAGGAAATCTATCTCTGAAGCTCCCACCTTGGCCAGCCCTGATTGTACTAAACCATTAAGTATCTTTTCCTTTTCCTCAGAAACAACCCTTGCTGCTGTTCTACTACAAAAGAATGAATATTCCCATGACCAACCCATAGCCTTTTTCAGTAAGGTTATGAGAGATGCTGAGCTTAAGTATGACATAATTGAGAAGCAAGCCTATGCCCTTATTCAAGCCCTAAAATTAGTCAGGATGTTTGTCCTACATTCTCCTATTACTGCTTATGTTCCTAACAGTGTTGTGAAAGTCATTTTAACTCAACCAGACACTGATGGAAATAAAGGTAGATGGATCACTCAAATATTGGAGTTTGATCTAACTATCAAAACTACAAAGCTAGTAAAAGGCCAAGGATTAGCTAGGCTTCTAGATGAATCCAACTGTAAAGTTCTTTGAATCAATTCTATTTTAGAGATACAAGGGAAGAATCCGCAAGAACCTTCTCAAACTTCAGATAAGAAGAATACACAAGAACCTTTTGTCCTTGCAGAGGGGGAGAAGGTGCGGGATACAACAATAGAACTGCTGCAGCAAAAGCAGGCACTAGGAACCGTACAGACGGGTTTGCGTGAGCTGCAAATCCAAACGACTAGACTTCAAGAGGCTGTAGGAGAGACCAACACGACATCCACTATTTTGGCACTGGGGAACACTCAAGTAGCAGAGTTGGTTCGGTCAATGGATCTCCGGGTATTCGCACTGCCTGATGGAGCTTTGAACATGAAGGTGCCCATTGAAAAGGCTATGGTAAAAAATTTGAAGAATGTGGGCCTCAACTTGGCTGTGCTCCCCAATGAGTTCCTTCACACGCTGCAAGTAGGTGTGATCCAAGAGCTTAAGGCCTAGGAGTAGCACACATTGAGCATGATCAACAAGTACAAGGTCAACAAAGAACAAATGTTTGTTGAGAAGACAACAACGCTAGAAGCATGGAAGAAAGTTTAGGCGTAGAACGAGTAGACTGCAACCGTGGTGGCCGAGGTATGCAGGATAGTCCCTGAACTGCATATCCCTGAGGAAGCGCCAGTGGAAGACAAGATCAGGAAGTTGGTTGCAGGTGTGTGCGAAGGAAAAATAGAACTGGCTAAGGTTTAGTTTGAATTGAACCTGAAGATAACAGAGCTTGAGTTGAAGTCATAACCTTCAACTCCACCAGAGGTCTGAGAACAATGCAAAGCTGTTGTGAAGGATGGAGTCACAGCAGTAGACACCGCAGTGAGGGATTGCACCGCACTCTTGAGAATTACATGGATGTAGTCACGACACTCCAGGAAGATCCTAACCTGCAGAGGTTGAATACAGAAGCTTGTGAATTGACAGAGTAGTATGATGAAGCAAGAGCGACGACACACACTGTCGTTATATCACAACGATTGGCCAAGCTGCATGAGGCAAAGTAGTTGCTCGAACAGGTGAAGGCAACGTAAAGGAAAGAGGTGGTCCTCAAGGCCAGATTGGGGCCTTGGCTGGATGAGGCCTATGTTATCTCTGCCACCATTGAGGAGAAGCTAGAAATCCTATAGAGAACACAACAAAAGATAAAGGAAGACAATGCAGGACCAACAACAGAGTAGCTAGTGGAGCAGATCAAACAGGCAGCCATGCAGAGCACGATTGAGGTAGTAGTGGCACACGTAGAGCTTGGAGGTCTCCGCAGTTAGATCTTCACACTAGAAGAGTGACTCAGGGGCGAGCCATGATATTTGTGTTGGGGGCCTCTTGGGACACGGTCCCTTAGGGTCAATTTTTGGGCAAAAGCCCAAGTTTCGGGGCAAGAAGCACATGTTTTGTTGTAAAGAATGTAAAGTCTCTGCAAGATGTGGTTGTGGAGTGTGTAGATAGTAAATTGTCATAAAGGGTTTTACCCTTCTTTTATGTAAGTTGTGTCAGCTTTAGTAGATCTACCCACGGTCCACGAACCATGCGATTGCATAAAAAGGAGAGTCTTAGAGATTCTAAGGGAGGATAACCAAGGATGAAGATGAATGTAATGGGTCACTAAGATTAAGAGTGAAGAAGTCTTAGAGTAGAAGAGAGGCTCTGTAGATGTGTGCGTAGAGGCCTAGAGTAGAGTCTGCAGCTGAGTGCATGGACCCCCATAACTGAATGCGTAGGGAAGTCTTGAGTCTGTAAGAAAAACATAAGCATTAATAAAGAGATTATTCCAGCAATTCCTGTGTTTTGTCTATTAATTTCTATTATGAATGAATGCATTATTATGTTACGATGAATGATAGGTTTATGAATTAATACTATATTGATGCGTGATTTTACATGATTTACATTATCATATGAACATAGGTAATAATAACTGTTTATGCGAAGAATATCTTGTTGCATGTTAATGTTATCAAACACTAAAGCCAATATGGGTAAATACAAAACTAAGGGTACTTACAGAGGTGCGTAAGTGGTTGATTCATCTGTTTAGGTTCTGCGAAAGACAGTCGTAGACCTTCGCGAAGGTCTAGAGGTTGGTTAAAGAAAGTTATATCAATAAGCCTTAGAGGCTTATTGATCTGCGTGAAGGCGGGTTTAGGGCACAAAATGACATTACACTAATCTCTAGGTGTGGAAACTTGGTTCCAACATCCCCCCATGCTAGTTCGGGGGAGACTTTAGTCCGTGCTCCGCAGGTTGATGCTAAAAGGGCCATTAGTGTAGGGATTTGTTTGGTAAACTTCACTTTGAACCTGGGTCAAGACCCATTAAGCCAATAATTCAATTTCACTCTTCTGGGCATAGGGATATCTCTAAGGTATGCTGTTTGGATGAACACTTCCTAGAATCAAGTGAATAGCAAGATCATGATCACGAATAGGTGGGAGACCCTTGGGAGTCTCAAATACCTTAGAATGATGGTCAATGATTGTTTGGAGATCTGGAGAAATGGGTGAATTAGATGTTTGAACATCTAGTGAGCACAATTGCACAATTACACCTTGTGTTGCTTCTTGAAAATATTTTTCATGCCTTTAGAGTTGATTATCTTGCCAAGACTTCCAATGATACTGCTTAATTAAATTTTGTTTCCACCCATTGGAATGACAATCATTGGACTATTCAATACATATTCCCCCATGGTTATATTGATATTATGGCACTTAGATGAGCAATTTATAGTTCCTCCATCTGCAACCATCACTTGACACTTTATCGCTGGGTATAGAAAGAAATTCAAATCCTTGACTATCGTACAATGAATAAATTATGGGTACTACTTGAATCAATCAGTACTATTACCTTTTTCTTGATATATCCTTCTATATTAAGAGTTTGAGGAGTGGTAATTCTTGCCAATGCATTACAAGATATGGTTAGATTCATTTCTTATTTTTCAACCTGTGGGGTTGGTTCCTGATGTATATCATCTTATTTTGATGTTTCTTGTTCCTTTTCTTCCTCCTCTTCACAATTTGTGTAAAATAATTTTTTCTTAGTACACTCACTTAGTGTATTTGCTATGACAACTGTAAAAATCCATTTTTCTCTTTTTTCCTCCAGTTGTTGTGGTGTCAACGTTATAGGTTGTGGAAGTCTAGGAGTGAAAATACTTCCATCTTTATAATTGTGATTGGTAGACCTTCTTGTTGCCATAATTTTGTTTTCAACTCTTCTTGCCACCTTGAATGACTTCTCCAATGAATTAGGTTCCCAAAGGCGAACCTCATGTTGGATTTTATCCTTTAAAGTCCCTATGAAGACATCAATTATATGGTCCTTTGGAATATCATATACCTTGATATTCAATTTTTGGAAGTACTTAATGTGATCTTCCATTGAAATCTTTTGTTTGATATTTTCCAATTGGATAATGAAGGTGTTTCTCTTTGTATCCTCATAATGTGCTATCAATTCCATCGTAAAAGTTGTCCAAGTGACAAGTGATTTACGATAACAAAGTCATTAATACTACACAAATTGATTAAGTTTTAAATATAAAGATGCAATGTGTACCTTTTGTGTGTTGCAAATCATGTAGATCAAAGAATTGCTCCATCTGTAGTATCCATGTTACCGGATCCTTGCGATCAAACTTCCTTATATTAATATTTGGAATATGGTTGGTCTTCAATCCAAGGTTGGAGTCTCTAAAATCACGATTCATATTCCTTTTGTTCTCATCATGAGTTTCATGAAATACGTTATCACCACTAGGAAGCCTTTCTTCTAGCAACTTTGCCAAACCTTCCTTTAAACTTTCGATGTGTGCTTTTAAATCGTTCTTGTTGCCTTTTAAACTATCCATGCTGCATTTTAAACCATCCATGTTACCTTTCATTTCTGATTTTAAACCATCCATATTGGATGTTAGAGGCCATTTTGTCGCATCTGGTCAACAGGCCTTCAAATGGGACCAATTCACATCCTTCAACAAATTGTCATCATCCCTACATAAAGCCTTAAACATGAATCTGCTAAATCCCTAAGTTTTTGCCCTTGAATGTTGAGTTTCCAAGATTTTAAGGCCCAATGCACCCTAGCACTTTAGGGACCAACATTGACTACCAGGTTGATCCTCTATGGACCTGTGCTGACCACCAGCAGGTTTTTTAGTATTGGGGGTGCGTTGGTTCTAGAAATCTAGGAAAAATAAAAATAATCCCAAATCTTCCTCTTCCAGAAGCTTCCTGAGGTTGTTTCAACAATTTCCTGGATAAAGTCTCTAATCCTATCCTATCCTACCTTGAAGTTTTCACCTCTTATCCCTTGAGCTCATCCTCCCATCTCAAGTGGATCTCAAACCTAGATTAGTAATGGATAAGAATTCATGAACTACCTCTCACATCTATATATTTACAACCATCCATGGGCAAGGGATTGGCTTTTGGAGATTGATTCTACCCTCATGCTGTTTCTTTGAGAGTCATTATTCCATGCATTAGGGTGACATAGAGGCATACTTTGTGGCAAGAAAATGACAAGTCAACTTGGGGAGCTCTTCTACAAGATCAACTCTTATTTTTGGTTGTAACTCTCTCCATTTCTATTAATACAAATAGTAGATTGTTTTCCTATATATGATGTTATGATTTCATGTATTTCAATACCATGTTGATATATTGAATGAAGTGATTGGATTATGCTACATAAATGTTGTAGATCTTTAGCTTGTCTTGTTTTATTGAGAAGGTTATAATTATAACAATTAGAGCTAGGATTGGAGCGTACAAGCCGAGGAAGGAGTGAAGCTTGCGACAGATTTCAGGTAGGCCTCATCCCATCATTCAATTACTTTAAGGAAGAAATTGTGCCCTTTTCTTTATGTTGTTCTGGGCCAGTCCACCAGGCCTAGGGAAGACACTTCTGTCGCAGTCATAGATTTCCTATAACAAATTGGTTACCATACTAGGGATTTGATTCAATCCCTTGGTGGTTTATTATTTGTAACATCCCTCCCTTAATAATAAATGATAAATAATAAGAACTAATAAAATAATACAAAAAATAATAATTAATAATAATAATAATGAATAATAATAAATAAACCTCTTAATAAATAAAAAAAATAATAATAACTAATAAAAAAATAATAATAATACAAAATAATAAGTAATAATAAAAATAATGAATAAAAATAAATAAATCATAATAAAAATAATGATAAGTAATAAAAATAAAAAATAGTAATAACCAAAATAATAAATATTAATAAAAAAAAATATATATAGTAATAACCATAATAAAAGAAGGAAATTATTAAAAATTTAGCATGCTGACACTTGGAGGGTGGGCATGTGGCATGCAGACACATGGAGGGTGTGCATGTGGTTTCCCATCCAATGTTTTTTCTATTTAAGGAATGATGAGGAGGATGGAAGGGGTTCGATCATTCTGAGGTTCCATCTTCATTCTCTTGGGAGAATGCTAAGACTTAGGAATACTGGCAGTAGTCGTTGATTGAGGGCTCGGGGGTGGCCAGTTGTTGCAGAATCCTGCACAATTGAGCCTACGTTTGGGAGGAGAGTCGTCCCCAAATCTTGTGGTCACTTCGCAGCCGGAAAATACAGGTATAATTTCATTGAAAGAATTGTTTTTTCTTTTTACATTAGCTTTAGTTTTATTTGTGCTGTTACATATGGTATCAAAGCAAGTTTAATCGTTAGGGCCTATGGGCATCCAGAATTATACTTGTTGGAAATTTTAACCTGACTTGTTTTTAAGTTACAGGTTGATTACTTCCACGAGGCGACATATTTTGTGAATTGGTAAATTATTCAATTTTCAGCAGATTTTGATGTTGGATAGGGAAACTAATTATTCATGTTTATTCAATGTTTTGTTCTCCTAAGTTTTCTTTTCATTTGCGTAGGAAATCTGAGAGACAATGTGGTTTCAGATATATAAACCTGAAATGGCTTACACTGTATGACAGTCCCTTTTGTAGCTAGAAATCCCATTCTTTTATCTCATTCTCACATTCTTGAGTATATCTGAAAGCCTTATTTAGATTCTCATTTATATATATTACTTGCGACATTCCCTTAGCCTTATTTTGATTCTCCTTTATATTACTTGCTACATTCCCTTGTTTTTCGTTGGAATTGGAACGATATCCTGCAATTTCTTGTGTTGTCCACATGTTTTATTATCACAAAGTTGATTTTTTATTTTTTATTTTTTATTTTTTTTTCTGCCAATAATAGCGCTCTACAACGAAAGTTACAGGGTAGTTATTTTTGATGTTTCCACACAGTTCACTTATTTTCTGATGTGAGTCTGAGCTTAAATTCACTGTGTTAGTTTCTCTCCTGTCATGTGGAATGTATTCTTACGGCATGCCAACGACTTCCAGTAAAGGGTAGCATAAACCTCTCTTGTCCTTATTCGAAAGTTTTGATTAACATTACTACTTAAAAACCCTAGCAATTCGAATTTTGTTTTGGGTATTGTTGCTTTCATTTCGAATTAGCCACAAGGATTGCAATATCCTGTGCTTGTCATGTACCATACTGTTTAGGTAATACGTCATTTTCTAGTTAAGTTTATATTTGATAACTGCCAGTCTCTGTTTTCTCGGAGCGATGGCAAAGTAGAGCCATGCCATTTTTCATAGATTTTATAGTGGCTTGTTATTTCTTATTTCTGTAAACAATTAAGGGTATTATGATCTCTGGGTGGTATATTTTCTTGGTATTTTATATGATTTGTTCAGGATCCTCTTAGGGTATTTGTTAATTAATGTTATTCGGGAAAGCCCTGACGGTTTGAGGGCACTGGGATATTACTGCAACCAAAGCTTTTGCAGTTTATTAGTTATGGATTTCCTTTTAAACTTTGTAACCCTCGACAGAGTACTGGGACGACAGATGACTTCAACTCGGACTCTGTCTTGAATGACTGGGACTGATCTGATTTCAGTAACTCGTTTTACAAAAGAATCTGAAGCTCCATTTTATTTGCTTTGCATTCTTTTCAATAAATATAAGATTATCAAGCATCTAATTTGATTGAAACACTGTTTTTTTTTTCTTTTGAGGTTTGCTTTTCTTTTCATTTTTAAAGGAGCCGAGCTGCCCATTCGAGCACTGCAACTAATCTGGTAAGGTGAAGGCTACGGTCACATGAGAGAGGGAAATATTGCGTTTTCATAATTATGAAAAGCTCTTATGTGTGTTCTCGGGTTTGTTTCTTTCAGGCCAGTTATGTGAATTCTGCTGAAACGTGTTAAACTATGGGCGGCCATGGATATGCTTTTGTCTATATGTTTATGTGGATAGATATGTGCTCACAGGGTAAACAGATATGCAGAATATATATTTACTTAAAATTTATGGAGCATAGATTTCAAATTTCTGTATTTGGGTCTGTCTGAAATAGTTGCGACGGCTGAGGGTAAAATTATAGCTTGGAATTCATATTTTTTATGCTGAAATTTGGAAGTTTGTAAAAGGTGTTTTATTGATCAAATTGTGTCTGTTGAGAGTGACAACCAGAGCTGTTTAGGTGATTGGGCCATCTTTTATCAATACATGCATACTCGATATCGGTGATCTTGTGGGTATTGTTGGTAATAGGTGTAATTTGTTATGAGAAATAGAGGTAGACCTTAAGACCAGTTGTAGGCAGGTGCCACCCGCAAATCTAATTTACCAGAAACTGGACCAGGAGACCTGTTTCTTGTTCAGTTCCTATTTTCGTCCCCTTTCCCATTATTATTAATCAATTTAATCTGCTTAATATCACTATATTGGTGCATTAATAATCAATTTTTTTGTGCAAAATATTTGCTGTGAGGTGAAAGGGTCACATTTGTTATCCCCAAAACCATCTAGCTAGCTCCGTTTCTTGTTTCCTTTTCATTTCCTGTTCTGTTTCTTGTTTCTCATAACATAGCTACAAACCATAAGATGGGAGGCGGGTTGAATATCAAGTCGTATGGTAAATTATTTTTGGTCGGTGATACAATGAAATGTTTTCATATTCTAAGGCTTCCTTGTTCAATCTACATGTTGGTTTGGTGACTTTGGTCACATGGTTGAATTGTAAGTAGGGCATGCCACAACAACAGATAACTCTGAACTCTGCACCGTTCGATCACATGGTTATGCTATGGTGTTGGCTGGGCAAGTTAAATGAATTCATTCAAGGCTCTACTTTGTGTATTTTTTTGGATTAAGTCAGAGATTACAGGATTGGCTAGATGCTTAGGAACTCTCCTTTCCGTTCTCTATTTGAGACACATTAGTATGATCACTTGGGGATCCTTTTGTGTAATTAAATTACTTACAGTAATCAAACGATGCAGAAAAACCTCCTGTTTATCAATCTGAAGATCTTATCTTATTTGGATTAAGTTCGATAATCTCCAGGCCAGTCAATGAATTGTGACAATCCATATAATCGATGCTATATATATATCCTCTTTTGTTCCACAATTATCATTGAAGTGCCTCTGCAAGAGCTTGAAATCTGAAAGTATTGTATGAAACATGCATCTTCTGTGTGTTTTGTCTTGATCTTCCCATATACTTTTGGCTGATGATATGATAATCCATTAAGCCTCTCAAATCTTTCAGGTGGACTTTAACCTCAGATAAACTCCTTGATTCAAACGGATCAGGGGATGTCTCCTTATCAATTTTTGGGGATTGATTGATCCTAACGTTTGAAATTCTTGTACTTCCACAAGCAAGGGTTGACTATGATTCCTTAAATGAGCAATTTCCGTATCTTTGACAGTATGTTTGTCAAAATTTTTCTTGACATCTGTTGCGAGTCTTGGTCACATAGTATTGTAACATCTCCAATTCTTGTAGTCGTCTTATGAAACTATTTCTCATGTTAACCTGTTCTTTTAATGAAACCATTGGTCTTGTAAACCTGCCCTTTCAATTTGCATCCAGTGTATGAACTTCAATTGAAGATCTTCTTTCTCATTTTCAAGATCCTTAATTTTCTTCACTTACACTCCATTTTCCTTCGATTTTCTACTTTTGTTTTAAACAATCAATTTCACAATCAGGGAACTTGTTTTCACTTTGTAAGTTGATAATTTTATTATGTTACTCAATCTTCGTCTTTACAACCACCACATATCAGTTTCATCTGGTCAGAAAGTTTCTATTGATCTGTCTCTCTAATGTTTTCTCTTTAGTTACGTTTAACAGAGATAACAGCAAAAAGCCGCTTTGTAACAATCGCTGACTTCGTCATTCTCAGATTCTTCTGGCTCTCCTTATCATCCCACCCTCCAGCTATCTTATAATGTTTGTTGCTGATCATGTGAATACCTTTTTCATGCTATAATTTTGATGCTTATCTTCCAAGTTTCGGTTCACGAATTCTATTTAGACCATATGATGAGGATGTTAAAATGAATAAAATATTAGTGATGGCATATCTTCTGTATCCATTGATACCTTCTTTGTATATCAACAGTTAATTAGAGTTAGGATCATTTTGACAAACTAAAGGTGTGTAAGTCCAGTAAAGTCTTTTATGTAGATTGCCGCATGCATAAAATGTGTACATGGTTATCGTAAATATAGAAGCCTCATTAAGACTGGGCCTTGAACCAAAAAAAAAACACGTTGCACATATTTATGCTACCTAATGTATTCCATTTGATTTCACACAAAGCATTCTAATTTATCACTGCAACTTCTTTTTGGGATCTATTCACCCATTGAATATTTATGACCTTGAATTCAGGGCTGAATGTAAGGTAAATTGCTCATTAAAAGGCAATTTATGCTAACTACTGTAGCAATTTATGCTAAATGGTAATCAGTTTATTGTGAAAGAATGTAAGGCTTCTACTGATCATGAATTAAATCAAGGAATTTTATTTTTTCCATGAAAAATTATATATTCAAGTTCAGTTTCTGTTATATTTTTCCTTTTTATTATTATATTTTGTAGGGTGATTATTGAAGTTCTGTTTGTGGTGGACAAAGAATTTCAGGCAAAAAAAAAATCTAGAGGCCAAAGTTTCTAGGACAGTTGGAATAGGTTGGCTTTATTTTTCTCAACACATTTAGCATGCCAAAATGCCAATTTTAGTAAACTCAATCTTTAAGAATTTTTTTTTTTAGAAAATTCCTAACACACAATGCAAGAGAGCCATTACAGGAAGTTGGAGGCTGACAGTTTTCCTCTAAGGCCTCTTAAACTTCAATATTGGTCTTCAAATTTAAATTTGAAATTTTCACTGGCCGTATAATCAATAGACTACATGAAGGGCTTCACTGGTTGTTTGATTTTAGTTCTATTGGTTGCTGTGGATTTATTTTAAGTTAGGTTTGCTGTGTTCTCTTTTTTATCAAAGACTGGTTTTTTAGGCTGGAGTCACATATAATGCGTTAAATTATAAGTGTGCTTTTGACTTGAACTAAGGTCACTTTAACCTGGAGATGGAATAATAATATCTACTCTCACAAATTTTTAGATAAATAGCATTTTGGTAACTTAGTATATTGATGGTTTTTGAGAAATTTGAATTAAACCGTTAACAAACCTTCTCATAAATCATACAAATATGAGTTTTATGGTACTATGCAGTGTTACAAATTGTTAAATTCAGAAGGAGGAAATATAAATAGGCAGATTATGGTGAATAAATTTGATGAATAATGGATCTCATGAGAAGACCTCATTTGTAGCAATAGAAAGGTGGATGTGACAATGGAGCAAGATTTCTCTTCGATACTAGTCTTTACTTGGTCTTTATATTATTCTTCATTTGCATTTATTTCTATCCATTTTGGAAAATTTTAAGGTTGTTAGTGATGTTGGTTCACAAATATAACACTTTGTAGAAAGCTCCGAGGAACTGGTACTTCTACATCTCATAATGCCACACGTTCTTGGCTGGTATGTTTGAACATCACACCTTTGATCATAAGTCTTCAAATTTTGATTTTGAAAATCTTAAAGGTGTTGCTGATCTAACCATATGATTATCCCTTTGACATAATCTTGGCAAGTTCGTTAACAACATTTCTTCTCTTTTAAAATATACAAGTGGGTATTGACATAAAACATATCAGAATTCTTGTTTTTAGTAGCTTGTCACCAAGGACTTATCAATTGCTTACAGTTTATAGTTCAGCTTGAAAGATCTCTTCAGAAATTGGCCATCTAGGTGTTC